>JAQJVK010000298.1:0-126474 GCA_035578135.1 Flexamia atlantica | reverse complement strand
CTTGGGTAGTATAATACTAAATTTCAGGACCTATTCTATCATCCTATGTGTACGTCATGTTGGCACACTTCCGTATTTATTATTATATTTCATGTCATACTTTGACAAATCGTTGTCCGCACATCGCATAGCGACTAATTTAATCACCCATATTTCCAAAACCTAAGTTTTTAAGGTAACTTGGGTGGTATAGTACTAAAGTTCTGGTCCTATTCTTTCATCCTACGTGTACGTCATGCTGACACACTGCCGTATTTATTTTATTTTTCATGTCATACTTAGACAAATCGCTGTCCGCACATCTCAATGCGACTACTTTAATCAGCCATATTTCCAAAACCTAAGTTTTTACGGTAACTTGGGTGGTATAATACAGAAGTTCTGGTCCTATTTCATCACCCTACGTGTACGTAATGTTGGCACACCTCCGTATTTATTATTATATTTCATGTCATACTTAGACAAATCGTTGTCCGCACATCGCATAGCGACTAATTTTATCACCCATATTTCCTAAACTTAAGTTTTATTGTAACTTGGGTGGTATAATACTAAATTTCAGGACCTTTTCTATCATCCTATGTGTACGTCATGTTGGCACACTTCCGTATTTATTTTATTTTTCATGTCATACTTTGACAAATCGCTGTCCGCACATCTCAATGCGACTACTTTAATCAGCCATATTTCCAAAACCTAAGTTTTTACGGTAACTTGAGTGGTATAATACAGAAGTTCTGGTCCTATTTCATCACCCTACGTGTACGTCATGCTGACACACTGCCGTATTTATTTTATATTTTATGTCAAACTTAGGTGGATCGCTGTCCACACATCCAAAGCGACTATTTTAATCACCCGTATTTCCAAAACCTATGTTTTGACGGTAACCTGAGTGGTATAATAATATAGTTCTAATCCTATTCTATCACCCAATGTGTACGTCATGTATCCAAATTTCCGTATTTATTTTTATATTTCATGTCAAACGTAGACAAATCGTTGTCCGCACATCCAAAGCGACTATTTTAATCACCCGTATTTCCAAAACCTAAGTTTTAACGGTAACCTGAGTGGTATAATAATATAGTTCTAATCCTATTCTATCACCTAATGTGTACGTCATGTATCCAAAATTCCGTATTTATTTTTATATTTCATGTCAAACTTAGACAAATCGTTGTCCGCACATCTCAATGCGACTAATTTAATCAGCCATATTTCCAAAACCTAAGTTTTTACGGTAACTTGGGTGGTACAATACAGAAGTTCTGGTCCTATTCTATCACCCTATGTGTACGTCATGTATCCAAAATTCCGTATTTATTTTTATATTTCATGTCAAACTTAGACATATCGTTGTCCGCACATCTCAATGCGACTACTTTAATCAGCCATATTTCCAAAACCTAAGTTTTTACGGTAACTTGGGTGGTATAATACAGAAGTTCTGGTCCTATTCTATCAGCCTATGTGTACGTCATGTATCCACAATTCCGTATTTATTTTTATATTTCATGTCAAACTTAGACAAATCGTTGTCCGCACATCGCATAGCGACTAATTTAATCACCCATATTTCCAAAACCTAAGTTTTTAAGGTAACTTGGGTGGTATAATACTAAATTTCAGGACCTATTCTATCATCCTATGTGTACGTCATGTTGGCACACTTCCGTACTTATTTTATTTTTCATGTCATACTTTGACAAATCGCTGTCAGTAGAAAGGACAGCGCTTGACCGCTAACATGGGCTCTTATGGGGAATAGATTTAACATGGGCTCTTATGGAGAAAAGATTTAACATGGGCTCTTATGGAGATTATATTTAACATTGAGTCTTATGGAGTAATAAATTACTTGAAATGTAACAGTATTGTTAGGTATATAGTGTAATAAATGTGTTTTTATCTTGTAATCAATTGTAAATGTTGTGTCTTAAATGATCCTTTATTATAGTACAAAATACATTCATATCAATTTTAATTTACCTTTAACCTTCCTACCTACCTTTAATCAAGTATCAGCATCTCATGTTTTATGTCAACAAAGCAGATGTTTTTAGATCCCAATGCTTTTTAAATGGCAGATATTTTACATTATTTCTCGTTTTCCGGTGAATTTCAAGCAATTTTATTATTTTTCCCACCATCATGGAATTGAGACCTTTAATTTGAGCCCTCTCCCATCTTTCTATGACTTGCCAAACGTCTGCAATTTGGATGCAAACAATCGCCTTATGAAGTTAAATATATGATTATTACTACTTGAGGCGAAATTTTCTTGGTTATTGCTTGTATCTTTTTTATATTAAAACTACTAAATTATTTTTATAATTTGTTTTATAATAAAGTAGACTGATTATAATGAGTGATATATTTTTGTTATTGGATCCAACAAGTGCTAATGAGAACAAGTAGTCCCCGCTGAGACTTGGCAGAAATTTGACCTTGAAAATCAGCTGTTTAAAAAAAAGCGCGCCAAAACGGAAAAAAAGCGCGGGAAAAACGGAAAAAAGCCCGCCAAACAGTGTTGCCAACAGCATAGAGTAAAAAGCATATACTACAACAGGTATATAGTACATATAACATACTACGTCACGCTACCCCTATTACATACGTATTTACATACGTACATACTACGTCACGCTACCCCTATTACATACGTACATACTATGTCACGCTACCATATATTATACATTTATATATGTATAACGGTATATTATAATGGTTTATGGGTGGACATAACCTCACTTTCGGTTCCCGCTAAAATACATAACCTTACTTTTGTTTCCCGCCAAAATGGCGGACATAACCTATACCCATAGAGTATAACCTCCTCACAGTACATAGAGTGCTATATGTCACGCTACCCCTATTACATATGTACTTACAACTGTAGAGATGGTAATATGTCATATTATTCCCTATAGTGTACATAGAGTATTAAAAGTTCCCCGTCCCCCGCCCCCGTCCCCGTCCCCCTGTACTGTAACTAGTGTTGGCAACTGTAGACAGTGAAAACATTAATATTTATAACACTATATGTTATGTCACGTTATCCCCCTAAAGTGTAGTTAATCACATGGAGAATAAAAAGACATGTGTATACTGGGTATGTTACATTAGTCCTTTGTAACGTTATATGAAATTCTACTTAAAATTAAATAACTTTGGAATGGGTGTAGCTAAAATGTGGTACTTAGGTACTTCTTCGGCCTTTTCCAAAACCTTACACCCCCCTCTTACTCCACCCACCCCCTCTTTTTCTTCTTTTTCTTCTCAAATTTGACAAAAAATACCTAAAAATGCTGATATCTCGAAAACGGTAAGTCCTACGTCATTTTTGAGGCCAAAAATCACCTACTACGTAGTGTAGGTGCCCCCCAGGCGGTACTGACACATATGACAGGTCTTAACTAGGATGTTGCGGGTTGCATCTTGAAAAATGAAGGGGCAATTATCATGTAAAAACTTAAAATTTAATAACTCAGGAACTACTTGACCGAATTTAATGAAACTTGGTATGTGGATACTTGTTAACTTCTGCTACAATTTAAATCATATTTAAACCCTATAGTGCGGGTGAGTATCTAGAGAATTGAAGGCGCTATATTAAAAAATTTAATATCTTAAGAAGTAGGTGATGGATATTAATGTAACTTGGTATATAGGTACATGTCAACTTATGCTAAGGCTTAAACTGGGTGATGCGGGTTGCATCACAGAAATTGAAGGGGTAAAAAATAAAACACTATATCTCAGAAACTAATTATTGAATTTTAATTAAAATTGGTATGTGGGTATATTTGAATCTCTGCTACCTTAGTCTGTACCTTTTTTATCATATATTGAGGTATTAAGTCATTAATTTAAATATTCATGGGAAAATTAACATTTATTGACCAAAAGGGAAATGTATATTTAATAATTAACTTTGCTTTTGTAGCTTTTAATGGTTGTCCTTTTGATTTGTGTAGTCAGTTTACTAGCATTGACATGTGTAGTTGTTCCTTTGATTTAAGTAGTTAACTTATTAACATGTATAGTTGTTCTTTTGGATTGGGTAGTTAGCCTATTAACATGTACAGTTGTTCTTTTGACTTGTGTAGTTACCGATTTCTGTACGGTACGTACTACCTCATATACCTGTTACCATTAGCTCAGTTTGTCATTCTGCTCTAGACTTTTGTTCAGTGTAGACATTCTTTGCTCTGCTCCTGATATTGAGATAACATACTAACTTTTGAGTTGCATAAATTTAAGTATACTTTTAAATCTGACTTTTTATAATCTTTGGTTGGTGTATTTGCCTGATTTTATTAATAGTTGTATTTGTTTTTATTATCTTTAAATAATGCAGTCTGTCTGGAGTTCTCCAACTAAGGAACCAATTGTTTTTATTGGCGAAGAACAGACTTATAATCGAAAATTTAGACTGTATGGTCTTAGTACTACTTTTAAGTTTACTAAGCCTCCTAAAGGCGTGAGTGAGTTTGACTGGATACGTAAAGGGCTTGATAAAATAGTTGAAAGGGAGAAATCTAAAGCTTCTCCTACAGACTATCTTGGCTTTAAACTAATGTCTATCAATTTGAAAAGTAAGGAACCGGGGTATACTAACATGCGGCTAGCTTCTGAAGTAACTAGTAATGACATTTGGCAGATTTTTGGGGGAATACTTCAAAGTAACTCTGGAAACATTACTTCATCTGATACTTTTAGAGTAGATGTTTCAAGGGTAAATGTCCCTGTAGGAAAAGGTAGAGTAAGGCCCGGACTCTATAATACTTTTAAGGAAGAGTGTAAGGCAAGGCGTGGTATAGTTGTCATTAATAACAGAGATAACCTATGTCTCCCTAGAGCTTTAGTGGTAGGCAAGGCTTATGCTAAAAATGATCCCCAATATAGTCTTATCCGTGATGATAAAGGTAGTCGGCAGACCTTAAGAGCTAAGAAACTTATGGCTAAGTCTCAAGTTGAAATACCAGAGGGAGGAGCTGGCATCCCTGAATTAGAGAAATTCCAGGCTCACCTAAAAAAGTACAGGATAACAGTATACAATTATGATAGTAAAGGTAGAGAAGTATATTTTGCCGGTGGAAATGATGATGCAAAATTTAAAATTAACCTATTGTTTCATGATGGTCACTACAATGTCATTACTAATTTAACTGCTGCATTCGTATGTAACTATTTTTGTGAAGCTTGTCATTTTCCCTATGATCATAAGGGTGCGCATAGGTGTACTAACTGTTGCTCTTCCTGTCATTCTATTTCCCCTCCTTGTAAGCTTGAACATGGAGGCATAACATGCCGGTTTTGCAAACGTTTTTTCAGAAATGAACGGTGTTTTATAGCTCACCAAGGGCAGATTTGTAAGACTATACAGCTTTGCCAACATTGCAAAAAGCTAGTTTTCCCGACTAAACGTAAAGATGTTCATGTTTGTGGAGAGGTTTATTGTAAGCCATGTGGTGCTTTTAAAGATCCCAAACATCAGTGTTATATACAAGTTGACCGGAGAAGTCCAAAGAACCGAGACTTTCTCTTTATTTTCTTTGATTTTGAAACAAGACAGGATGAAGTCTTGGCCTCAGATCCTAGTAAAAATGTTCACAAGGTTAACTTATGTGTGTCTCAACAGTATTGTTTCAAGTGTATCAATGGAGGAGAGTGTGAAACTTGCTCAGAGAGACAAAAAGTATTTGAAAAAGACCCTGTTAAGGAGTTTATGAACTATGTAATGACAGTGAGGAAACAGTTTAAACATGTTTGTGTAATTGCTCATAATGGACAGGGCTTTGATTTTCAGTTTATTTTAAAGTATATCATAGAAGAAACCAAGTTTACACCAAAAATCACTCCCCGGGGAACAAAATTGATACTAATTGAAGTAGATAACGTAAGGTTTGTTGATTCATTGAGTTATTTTCCTATGTCTCTCTCTGCTCTCCCTAAAGCTTTTGACCTACCTCCAGAGAAAAAGAAGGGTTATTTTCCACATTTGTTCAACACCCTAGCAAATCAAAATTATGTTGGTCCTATGCCTGACAAAAAGTACTATTGTCCTGAAACCATGTTTGAGAAAAATTACAATGACTTTGAGAAATGGTATGATGAAAGAGTAGCAGAAAACTATGTGTTTGACTTTAAAAAGGAAATCTTGGAGTACTGCATCTCAGATGTGGAAATCCTGGCTCAAGCCTGTATTAAATTTAGAGCCTTACTTCTTGAACAGTGTAATGTAGACCCATTTCTAGAATCAATCACTATAGCAAGTGCATGTAACTTGGTTTTTCGCCGTAACTTTTTAAAACCTAATACTATTGGCTTGATCCCTAAAAATGGTTATAGACTAACTGACAATCAATCAGCATTGGCTTTACAGTGGCTGACTTGGGAAGAGGAAAAGCGTGGGGTAAAAATTCAACATGCAGGCAGAGGGAGAGAAGTCAAAATTAAGGGGTTGAAAGTCGATGGGTTTGATGGGAAGAATATTTATGAATTTCATGGGTGCTATTGGCATGGCTGCCCCAAATGTTATCCCTACAACAGAGAGGCTCCTTTGAAGGAGGATCCCTCTGATACTTTACATTTGCGTTATGAGAAAACCAAATCTAAAATTGAAAAGCTTGGGGAAGTTGTAGAGATGTGGGAGTGTGACTTTAACAATTTAAAGAAAGAACACAAACTAAATCATTTGGATAAGCTTTCTATTCTAAACACTTTACCATTAAACGCTAGAGATGCATTCTTTGGGGGTAGGACAGACAATATAAAATCATATTACAAGTGTAAAGAGGGAGAGACAATCCAGTATGTAGATGTCTGCTCTTTGTACCCATATGTAAATAAATATTGTAAATATCCTGTAGGCCATCCAAAGATTTACATTGGAAATAAAGAATGCTTAGAAAGAGGTCTTGAAGTGGATGGTTTAATGAAATGTAAGATCTTACCTCCTTTCAATCTTTATCATCCTGTACTCCCTGCAAAGATGAATGATAAATTGATGTTTGTACTATGTAGGACTTGTGAGGAAACTTCAAATCAAGGTGATTGTGTTCATGAGTGTGAGGAGAGAGCTTTAGTGGGTACCTGGACTATGGATGAAATTAGAAAAGCAGTAGAAAAAGGCTATGTAATATTAGACATGTATGAACTGTGGGAGTATCAGATGGTGACTTTTGAGGAAGCAGGGTTGTTTACTGATTTTATAAATAAATTTCTAAAGTTAAAACAAGAGGCATCAGGGTTTCCAGAATGGTGTAAAACTGAAGAAGACAAAGACTTGTATGTTTCCAAGTTCTTAGAGCATGAAGGGATTCAATTGGAAAAGGACAAAATTATTAAGAATGGGGGCTTGAGATCACTTGCGAAGCTTATGCTGAATTCATTTTGGGGAAAATTTGGACAAAGAGAGAACATGGAAAAAACTTCACTTGTTAGAAACTCTAAGGATTTATTTGCATTGTGTACTCAGCTTGGAAGTGTAGTTAGATTTATTGAAGCTATTAATGAAGAAGTAGTATTAGTCAACTGGAAAAACTTAGATGAGGCTAGGGAGACATTGAAAACTGTTAATGTTGTAATTGCAGCCTACACTACAGCTCATGCCAGATTGAAATTATATGAATATTTAGAAGCTTTAGGAGACCAGGTCTTATACTATGATACCGACAGTTGTATTTATTACTTCCGGGAAGGTTTGTACAGAGTCCCTACAGGAGATTACCTTGGGGAAATGACAGATGAACTTGTAGAGTATGGCCAAGGTTCATATATAACTGAGTTTGTCTCTGGGGGACCTAAAACCTATGCCTATCTTGTATGGTCTACAAATCAAAATAAGTTAGTGTCTGTTTGTAAAATAAAGGGTTTAACATTGAATTTAAAAACATCTAAATTACTAAACTTTAAGACATTGAAAGATATGGTTCTCAGCGAAGTTCCTCAAATTATAGAAATTCATGAGAGTAGAATTAGGAGAACTAAAGACAAAAATGTTGTAACTACCAATGAAACAAAAATGTTTAAAATTACTGGTTCAAAAAGGAAATTAGTTGATGGATATGATACAGTGCCTTATGGATATAAAAAACAAAGAATACAGTAACATAAACCAGGCATGTACACCACCAAACATAGAGCTCATATACCTCTTAACACATGCTCCAAAATGTTAATCTGTTTCTAGCTGTAGTACTGAGCGGATGTACTAGAGCTGCTCTGTCGCTATAATAATATACTTGTATTTGCCATGGCAGTCTTTTTGAAATTTTTGTCCAAGACAAAGCTAAAGGAAAACTCTAAATTCTGTTTGACTTGTACAGAATATAAGTTTCAGTTAACAGGTTCAATAAATGTTTTAGAATGGCCTTTGACATTTTCAGAACAAATAGTATGTCATGTAACACAGAATTTGACATCTAAAGCTTTTATACAAATAACAATCAACCATGGTGATACCTCAGGAAATATTCCATTTTTACAGCTAAACAAACTAACACCGGCAGTTTTTGATTATCATTTTGAAAAAATATTTTCTCAAGTTAAGACGCTATCAGATATTATAACTTTGGAAGTAACTGTTGTTACTGTTCCTAGCTGCTACCTTACATCTTAGATGAGTGCGGTAACCCTTAAATGTAATGTATAAACATCTTGTTCTCAATACTGAGGTCATTCTGTCTTGGACAGTGCTCCTGAGCAGACGTGTTGACAAGGTATTAACAGTTTAAGTGTTTGCTTAATTGTTTTATAATGTCTGCTAAATATTGTAATCTTAATGAACATTTAGTCTTGGTATTGTTTGATAGTGAAGGTAACCCTTGGTTTAAAGCTATGGATATAGCTAAAGCCTTGGGGCATCTTGAGGTTAGACGGGGGATTAAATCTTCTTTAAATGGTAACAGTATAAAGATTTTTAAAGATTTTCCAGAAACCCAAAAACAAGGTATCAAAAAACATGATGGTAGAACCTATTTTGTTGATGAATTTGGATTACTAACTTTGATTTTACGTTCTCCTAATCCTGAAGCAAGAGAGCTGGTAAAAAGACTGTTTCCAAAGAAGTTTTATCTTCCATTTATTGATATTAAAGATTCAAAGTTACCTTAAACAAATCTAATGTAACCCACTGTGTGTGTGTGTGTGTGTGTGTGTGTGTGTGTGTGTGTGTGAGAAGTTAGTAAGGCTTAGTCTTGAAAGCTTCTGTTCTGTGGACAGACACCCACATTTTGGCTGGGCTAATCCCTGGTAAGTCCATATGTGGATGGCGGGTTGGCTTAGTTGCCGTAGAAAATGATTTCCCGCGTCTGCCACAGACAAGGGCCTAGTAGATTGTGGCGCCTAGATCCGAGGAGGATCTAGGCTACACCTTTGAACAGCCCGGTGTGAATGTGATGAAGGGCCTAGTAGACTGTGGCGCCTAGATCCGAGGAGGGTCTAGGCTACACCTTTGAACAGCCCGGTGTGAATGAAGGTCACTGGCGCGGTGTAAAAGCCCGTAAACCTTGAATGATGGTCACTGGCGCGGTGTAAAAACCCGTAAACCTTGAATGGTAGGGCAAAGTTAATAGTCTGGCTCAGAACTTGGCTGGGTCATTCAATTAATATGCCCGGTGGGATATTGTTAGATTTCAAAGATAATGAGTAGCTCTCTCACTAAGCTTTATTGGGTTTGTAGAATGTAAAATCAATTGTTTGAGTCAAAAAATATAAAAATCCTCTGTTTGTCTAAGTAAATGGAGGGGTTATTAGCCAAAATGAAAGGACATAGTCCAAGTAAATGGCTAAATACCTTATACATAATGAACAGACCAACAGAGGACCAAAAAAAATCTATTAGTGTGAGAGATAGAGCTTATAATTCTATCCTCACCCCAGAGGTTAGGCCTACAGGGGATGCTCTGGGTTAACAAAAAGAGCGCGCCGAGGCCCCTACGGCATAGCCATAAAGGCTTACCGTGGTGTGGAAACGTGGGCCCTAAAAATTTGTTGACTTAGAAGAGTTCAGTTAAAGTTATTGTGGGATGGCTTTAGATATTGCTTTTCTGAAAAGAGCACTGAAACGGTGCTCTCTTCAATGTGTGTTTGCATATGCGTTTGCGTTTGCATGTTTGTTTGCGTTCGCATATGTGTTTGTATGTGTGTTTACGTTTGCATTGCGTTTGCTTTGTGTATGCTTTACGTTTTTATTGTGTTTGCATTGCGTTTGTATGTGCGTTTGCGTTTGCGTGACGCGTTTGTGTATGCTTTGCGTTTGCTTTACGTATGCTTTGCGTTTGTTTGCATATGCGTTTGCATGTGAGTTTGCGTTTACGTGATGTGTTTGCGTATGCTTTGTGTTTGCTTTACGTATGCTTTGCGTTTGTTTGCATATGCGTTTGCATGTGAGTTTGCGTTTACGTGATGCATTTGCGTGATGCGTTTGTGTATGCTTTATGTTTATTTTTACCTAACTTGACCATGAAAACCTCGTGTATCAGACGGGGTTGAGAGATAATGAAAAATTGTCTATTGTCAGTTTATGATCATGTAAATGAGAAAAATATCATTCCCCCTTAAACTATCAAATATATTTATTTATTAATGAACCATACTTGTGTTGTCACTTAATGTTTTCATCTATCCCCAGACGAGTTCGTTTCTGACTCGAACTGAACCAATAGGGTTGCAGTTTTCCGACTTGTTGACTCGTTAGGATCCGAGTTCGTGTAAGTTCGGTAATCTCCGTATGAGTTTGTGTCTAACTCGGATTATGTCATGACGGCCAACCGGTAGTCATCGTGTTTCATATGGACCGGAAGTAGAGAGCACCGAATCGGTGCTCTCTTTGATTATCGTATATTTTACAGTGTTTGACTGAAATGTTCCCATATATCAATTTTAATTAAAATTCAATAGTCAGCTCAAGTTAGGACTAGACATTTTCAAGTATAAAAGTTAGGTTATGCAATATCAAAGAGCAAAGTAACGCAGGGACGTCTTACCGGCACGAGTAGTAATGCCAGCGCTTGACCGCTAACATGGGCTCTTATGGGGAATAGATTTAACATGGGCTCTTATGGAGAATAGATTTAACATGGGCTCTTATGGAGAATATATTTAACATTGAGTCTTATGGAGTAATAAATTGCTTGAAATGTAACAGTATTGTTCCGAATATATTATAATCATTGTGTTTTTATCTTATAATCAATTGTAAATGTTGAGTTGTTGTGTCTAGTGAGGTACTTAACAGAAAACTACCGGGTTTAAAACCCCTAGTGAGGGAAAATTTAAAGATCCTTTATTATAGTACAAAATACCTTCATAGCAATCTCAATTTACCTTTAACCTTCCTACCTACCTTTAATCAAATACCAGCATCTCCGGTGCTCTCTTTGAATATCTAATCTCATACAGTACTTGCTAAAGAACCTGGCTCATATGAGTCTATCTACCAATGGAGTTTTGCCTCTAAGTAGTATAGTATAAAAGAATTTATCTATAATAAATGTTTTAAATAAAATCCAATAGTCAGGTTAAGTTAGGTTAAAATAGGTCAGGTTGAGTTAGGTTAAAAGAGGTCAGGTTGAGTTAGGTTAAAAGAGGTCAGGTTGAGTTAGGTTTAAAATAGGTCAGGTTAAGTTAGGTTAAAATTGCTATGAATGTATTTTGTACTATAATAAAGGATCATTTAAGACACAACATTTACAATTGATTACAAGATAAAAACACATTTATTACACTATATTCCTAACAATACTGTTACATTTCAAGTAATTTATTACTCCATAAGACTCAATGTTAAATATAATCTCCATAAGAGCCCATGTTAAATCTTTTCTCCATAAGAGCCCATGTTAAATCTATTCCCCATAAGAGCCCATGTTAGCGGTCAAGCGCTGTCCTTTCTACTGCTGTCCGCACATCTCAATGCGACTACTTTAATCAGCCATATTTCCAAAACCTAAGTTTTTACGGTAACTTGGGTGGTATAATACTAAATTTCAGGACCTATTCTATCATCCTATGTGTACGTCATGTTGGCACACTTCCGTATTTTTTTATAATTCGTGTCAAACTTCGACAAATCTCTGTCCGCACATCTCAATGTGACTACTTTAATCAGCCATATTTCCAAAACCTAAGTTTTTACGGTAACTTGGGTGGTATAATACAGAAGTTCTGGTCCTATTCTATCACCCTACGTGTACGTAATGTTGGCACACCTCCGTATTTATTATTATATTTCATGTCATACTTAGACAAATCGTTGTCCGCATCGCATAGCGACTAATTTAATCACCCATATTTCCAAAACCTAAGTTTTTAAGGTAACTTGGGTGGTATAGTACTAAAGTTCTGGTCCTATTCTATCACCCTATGTGTACGTCATGTATCCACAATTCCGTATTTATTTTTATATTTCATGTCAAACTTAGACAAATCGTTGTCCGCACATCGCATAGCGACTAATTTAATCATCCATATTTCCAAAACCTAAGTTTTTACGGTAACTTGGATGGTATCATACTAAATTTCAGGACCTATTCTATCATCCTATGTGTACGTCATGTTGGCACACTTCCGTATTTATTTTATTTTTCATGTCATACTTTGACAACTTGGGTGGTATAATACAGAAGTTCTGGTCCTATTCTATCACCCTACGTGTACGAAATGTTGGCACACCTCCGTATTTATTATTATATTTCATGTCATACTTAGACAAATCGTTGTCCGCACATCGCATAGCGACTAATTTAATCACCCATATTTCCAAAACCTAAGTTTTTAAGGTAACTTGGGTGGTATAGTACTAAAGTTCTGGTCCTATTCTTTCATCCTACGTGTATGTCATGCTGACACACTGCCGTATTTATTTTTATATTTTATGTCAAACTTAGGTGGATCGCTGTCCACACATCCAAAGCGACTATTTTAATCACCCGTATTTCCAAAACCTAAGTTTTGACGGTAACCTGAGTGGTATAATAATATAGTTCTAATCCTATTCTATCACCAAATGTGTACGTCATGTATCCAAAATTCCGTATTTATTTTTATATTTCATGTCAAACTTAGACAAATCGTTGTCCACACATCGCATAACGACTAATTTAATCACCCATATTTCCAAAACCTAAGTTTTTAAGGTAACTTGGGTGGTACAGTACTAAATTTCAGGACCTATTCTATCATCCTATGTGTACGTCATGTTGGCACACTTTCGTATTTATTTTATATTTCATGTCATACTTTGACAAATCGCTGTCCGCACATCTCAATGCGACTATTTTAATCACCCGTATTTCCAAAACCTAAGTTTTTAAGGTAACTTGGGTGGTATAGTACTAAAGTTCTGGACCTATTCTATCATCCTATGTGTACGTCATGTTGGCACACCTCCGTATTTTTTTTATATTTCGTGTCAAACTTCGACAAATCTCTGTCCGCACATCGCATAGCGACTAATTTAATCACCCATATTTCCAAAACCTAAGTTTTTACGGTAACTTGGGTGGTATAATACAGAAGTTCTGGTCCTATTCTATCACCCTATGTGTACGTCATGTATCCACAATTCCGTATTTATTTTTATATTTCATGTCAAACTTAGACAAATCGCTGTCCGCACATCTCAATGCGACTACTTTAATCAGCCATATTTCCAAAACCTAAGTTTTTACGGTAACTTGGGTGGTATAGTACTAAAGTTCTGGACCTATTCTATCATCCTATGTGTACGTCATGTTGGCACACCTCCGTATTTTTTTATATTTCGTGTCAAACTTCGACAAATCTCTGTCCGCACATCTCAATGCGACTACTTTAATCAGCCATATTTCCAAAACCTAAGTTTTTACGGTAACTTGGGTGGTATAATACAGAAGTTCTGGTCCTATTCTATCACCCTACGTGTACGAAATGTTGGCACACCTCCGTATTTATTATTATATTTCATGTCATACTTAGACAAATCGTTGTCCGCACATCGCATAGCGACTAATTTAATCACCCATATTTCCAAAACCTAAGTTTTTAAGGTAACTTGGGTGGTATAGTACTAAAGTTCTGGTCCTATTCTTTCATCCTACGTGTACGTCATGCTGACACACTGCCGTATTTATTTTTATATTTTATGTCAAACTTAGGTGGATCGCTGTCCACACATCCAAAGCGACTATTTTAATCACCCGTATTTCCAAAACCTAAGTTTTGACGGTAACCTGAGTGGTATAATAATATAGTTCTAATCCTATTCTATCACCAAATGTGTACGTCATGTATCCAAAATTCCGTATTTATTTTTATATTTCATGTCAAACTTAGACAAATCGTTGTCCGCACATCGCATAACGACTAATTTAATCACCCATATTTCCAAAACCTAAGTTTTTAAGGTAACTTGGGTGGTACAGTACTAAATTTCAGGACCTATTCTATCATCCTATGTGTACGTCATGTTGGCACACTTTCGTATTTATTTTATATTTCATGTCATACTTTGACAAATCGCTGTCCGCACATCTCAATGCGACTATTTTAATCACCCGTATTTCCAAAACCTAAGTTTTTAAGGTAACTTGGGTGGTATAGTTCTAAAGTTCTGGACCTATTCTATCATCCTATGTGTACGTCATGTTGGCACACCTCCGTATTTTTTTTATATTTCGTGTCAAACTTCGACAAATCTCTGTCCGCACATCGCATAGCGACTAATTTAATCACCCATATTTCCAAAACCTAAGTTTTTACGGTAACTTGGGTGGTATAATACAGAAGTTCTGGTCCTATTCTATCACCCTATGTGTACGTCATGTATCCACAATTCCGTATTTATTTTTATATTTCATGTCAAACTTAGATAAATCGCTGTCCGCACATCTCAATGCGACTACTTTAATCAGCCATATTTGCAAAACCTAAGTTTTTACGGTAACTTGGGTGGTATAGTACTAAAGTTCTGGACCTATTCTATCATCCTATGTGTAAGTCATGTTGGCACACCTCCGTATTTTTTTTATATTTCGTGTCAAACTTCGACAAATCTCTGTCCGCACATCTCAATGCGACTACTTTAATCAGCCATATTTCCAAAACCTAAGTTTTTACGGTAACTTGGGTGGTATAATACAGAAGTTCTGGTCCTATTCTATCACCCTACGTGTACGTAATGTTAGCACACCTCCGTATTTATTATTATATTTCATGTCATACTTAGACAAATCGTTGTCCGCACATCGCATAGCGACTAATTTAATCACCCATATTTCCAAAACCTAAGTTTTTAAGGTAACTTGGGTGGTATAATACAGAAGTTCTGGTGCTATTCTATCACCCTATGTGTACGTCATGTATCCACAATTCCGTATTTATTTTTATATTTCATGTCAAACTTAGACAAATCGCTGTCCGCACATCTCAATGCGACTACTTTAATCAGCCATATTTCCAAAACCTAAGTTTTTACGGTAACTTGGGTGGTATAGTACTAAAGTTCTTGTCCTATTCTTTCATCCTACGTGTACGTCATGCTGACACACTGCCTTATTTATTTTATATTTTATGTCAAACTTAGACAAATCGTTGTCCGCACATCGCATAGCGACTAATTTAATCACCCATATTTCCAAAACCTAAGTTTTTAAGGTAACTTGGGTGGTATAGTACTAAAGTTCTGGTCCTATTCTTTCATCCTATGTGTACGTCATGTTGGCACACTTCCGTATTTATTTTATTTTTCATGTCATACTTTGTCAAATCGCTGTCCGCACATCTCAATGCGACTACTTTAACCAGCCATATTTCCAAAACCTAAGTTTTTACGGTAACTTGGGTGGTATAATACAGAAGTTCTGGTCCTATTCTATCACCCTATGTGTACGTCATGTATCTACAATTCCGTATTTATTTTTATATTTCATGTCAAACTTAGACAAATCGCTGTCCGCACATCTCAATGCGACTACTTTAATCAGCCATATTTCCAAAACCTAAGTTTTTACGGTAACTTGGGTGGTATAGTACTAAAGTTCTGGACCTATTCAATCATCCTATGTGTACGTCATGTTGGCACACCTCCGTATTTTTTTTATATTTCGTGTCAAACTTCGACAAATCTCTGTCCGCACATCTCAATGCGACTACTTTAATCAGCCATATTTCCAAAACCTGAGTTTTTACGGTAACTTGGGTGGTATAATACAGAAGTTCTGGTCCTATTTTATCACCCTACGTGTACGTAATGTTGGCACACCTTCGTATTTATTATTATATTTCATGTCATACTTAGACAAATCGTTGTCCGCACATCGCATAGCGACTAATTAAATCACCCATATTTCCAAAACCTAAGTTTTTAAGGTAACTTGGGTGGTATAGTACTAAAGTTCTGGTCCTATTCTTTCATCCTACGTGTACGTCATGCTGACACACTGCCGTATTTATTTTATATTTTATGTCAAACTTAGGTGGATCGCTGTCCACACATCCAAAGCGACTATTTTAATCACCCATATTTCCAAAACCTAGGTTTTTAAGGTAACTTGGGTGGTATAGTACTAAAGTTCTGGTCCTATTCTTTCATCCTATGTGTACGTCATGTTGGTACACTTCCGTATTTATTTTATTTTTCATGTCATACTTTGACAAATCTCTGTCCGCACATCTCAATGCGACTACTTTAATCAGCCATATTTCCAAAACCTAAGTTTTTACGGTAACTTGGGTGGTATAATACAGAAGTTCTGGTCCTATTCTATCACCCTACGTGTACGTAATGTTGGCACACCTCCGTATTTATTATTATATTTCATGTCATACTTAGACAAATCGTTGTCCGCACATCGCATAGCGACTAATTTAATCACCCATATTTCCAAAACCTAAGTTTTTAAGGTAACTTGGGTGGTATAGTACTAAAGTTCTGGTCCTATTCTTTCATCCTACGTGTACGTCATGCTGACACACTGCCGTATTTATTTTATTTTTCATGTCATACTTTGACAAATCGCTGTCCGCACATCTCAATGCGACTACTTTAATCAGCCATATTTCCAAAACCTAAGTTTTTACGGTAACTTGGGTGGTATAGTACTAAAGTTCTGGACCTATTCTATCATCCTATGTGTACGTCATGTTGGCACACCTCCGTATTTTTTTATATTTCGTGTCAAACTTCGACAAATCGTTGTCCGCACATCGCATAGCGACTAATTTAATCAGCCATATTTCCAAAACCTAAGTTTTAACGGTAACTTGGGTGGTATAATACAGAAGTTCTGGTCCTATTCTATCACCCTATGTGTACGTCATGTATCCAAAATTCCGTATTTATTTTTATATTTCATGTCAAACTTAGACAAATCGTTGTCCGCACATCGCATAGCGACTAATTTAATCACCCATATTTCCAAAACCTAAGTTTTTAAGGTAACTTGGGTGGTATAATACTAAATTTCAGGACCTATTCTATCATCCTATGTGTACGTCATGTTGGCACACTTCCGTAATTATTTTATTTTTCATGTCATACTTTGACAAATCGCTGTCCGCACATCTCAATGCGACTACTTTAATCAGCCATATTTCCAAAACCTAAGTTTTTACGGTAACTTGGGTGGTATAGTACTAATGTTCTGGACCTATTCTATCATCCTATGTGTACGTCATGTTGGCACACCTCCGTATTTTCTTTATATTTCGTGTCAAACTTCGACAAATCTCTGTCCGCACATCTCAATGCGACTACTTTAATCAGCCATATTTCCAAAACCTAAGTTTTTACGGTAACTTGGGTGGTATAATACAGAAGTTCTGGTCCTATTCTATCACCCTACGTGTACGTAATGTTGGCACACGTCCGTATTTATTATTATATTTCATGTCATACTTAGACAAATCGCTGTCCGCACATCGCATAGCGACTAATTTAATCAGCCATATTTCCAAAACCTAATTTTTTACGGTAACTTGGGTGGTATAGTACTAAAGTTCTGGACATATTCTATCATCCTATGTGTACGTCATGTTGGCACACCTCCGTATTTTTTTATATTTCGTGTCAAACTTCGACAAATCTCTGTCCGCACATCTCAATGCGACTACTTTAATCAGCCATATTTCCAAAACCTAAGTTTTTACGGTAACTTGGGTGGTATAATACAGAAGTTCTGGTCCTATTCTATCTACCTATGTGTACGTCATGTATCCACAATTCCGTATTTATTTTTATATTTCATGTCAAACTTAGACAAATCGTTGTCCGCACATCGCATAGCGACTAATTTGATCACCCATATTTCCAAAACCTAAGTTTTTAAGGTAACTTGGGTGGTATAATACTAATTTTCAGGACCTATTCTATCATCCTATGTGTACGTCATAATGGAACACTTCCGTATTTATTTTATTTTTCATGTCATACTTTGACAAATCGCTGTCCGCACATCTCAATGCAACTACTTTAATCAGCCATATTTCCAAAACCTAAGTTTTTAAGGTAACTTGGGTGGTATAGTACTAAAGTTCTGGTCCTATTCTTTCATCCTATGTGTACGTCAAGTTGGCACACTTCCGTATTTATTTTATTTTTCATGTCATACTTTGACAAATCGCTGTCCTCACATCTCAATGCGACTACTTTAATCAGCCATATTTCCAAAACCTAAGTTTTTACGGTAACTTGGGTGGTATAGTACTAAAGTTCTGGACTTATTCAATCATCCTATGTGTACGTCATGTTCACACACCTCCGTATTTTTTTATATTTCGTGTCAAACTTCGACAAATCTCTGTCCGCACATCTCAATGCGACTACTTTAATCAGCCATATTTCCAAAACCTGAGTTTTTACGGTAACTTGGGTGGTATAATACAGAAGTTCTGGTCCTATTTTATCACCCTACGTGTACGTAATATCGGCAAACCTCCGTATTTATTATTATATTTCATGTCATACTTAGACAAATCGCTGTCCGCACATCGCATAGCGACTAATTAAATCACCCATATTTCCAAAACCTAAGTTTTTACGGTAACTTGGGTGGTATAATACAGAAGTTCTGTTCCTATTTCATCACCCTACGTGTACGTCATGCTGACACACTGCCGTATTTATTTTATATTTTATGTCAAACTTAGGTGGATCACTGTCCACACATCCAAAGCGACTAATTTAATCACCCGTATTTCCAAAACCTAAGTTTTTTAGGTAACTTGGGTGGTATAGTACTAAAGTTCTGGACCTATTCTATCATCCTATGTGTACGTCATGTTTGCACACCTCCGTATTTTTTTTATATTTCGTGTCAAACTTCGACAAATCTCTGTCCGCACATCTCAATGCGACTACTTTAATCAGCCATATTTCCAAAACCTAAGTTTTTACAGTAACTTGGGTGGTATAATACAGAAGTTCTGGTCCTATTCTATCACCCTACGTGTACGTAATGTTGGCACACCTCCGTATTTATTATTATATTTCATGTCATACTTAGACAAATCGTTGTCCGCACATTGCATAGCGACTAATTTAATCACCCATATTTCCAAAACCTAAGTTTCTACGGTAACTTGGGTGGTATAATACAGAAGTTCTGGTCCTATTCTATCACCCTATGTGTACGTCATGTATCCACAATTCCGTATTTATTTTTATATTTCATGTCAAACTTAGACAAACTTGTCCGCAGAACTATATTATTATACCACTCAGGTTACCGTCAAAACTTAGGTTTTGGAAATACGGGTGATTAAAATAGTCGCTTTGGATGTGTGGACAGCGATCCACCTAAGTTTGACATAAAATATAAAATAAATACGGCAGTGTGTCAGCATGACGTACATGTAGGATGAAAGAATAGGACCAGAACTTTAGTACTATACCACCCAAGTTACCTTAAAAACTTAGGTTTTGGAAATATGGGTTTTTAAATTAGTCGCTATGCGATGTGCGGACAACGATTTGTCTAAGTTTGACATGAAATATAAAAATAAATACGGAATTGTGGATACATGACGTACACATAGGGTGATAGAATGGGACCAGAACTTCTGTATTATACCACCCAAGTTACCGTAAAAACTTAGGTTTTGGAAATATGGGTGATTAAATTAGTCGCTATGCGATGTGCGGGCAACGATTTGTCTAAGTTTGACATGAAATATAAAAATAAATACGGAGGTGTGCCAACATAACGTACACATAGGATGATAGACTAGGTCCAGAACTATAGTACTATACCACCCAAGTTACCGTAAAAACTTAGGTTTTGGAAATTTGGGTGATTAAATTAGTCGCTATGCGATGTGCGGACAACGATTTGTCTAAGTTTGACATGAAATATAAAAATAAATACGGAGGTGTGCCAACATTACGTACACGTAGGGTGATAGAATAGGACCAGAACTTCTGTATTATACCACCCAAGTTACCGTAAAAACTTAGGTTTTGGAAATATGGGTGATTAAATTAGTCGCTATGCGATGTGCGGACAACGATTTGTCTAAGTATGACATGAAATATAATAATAAATACGGAGGTGTGCCAACATTACGTACACGTAGGGTGATAGAATAGGACCAGAACGTCTGTATTATACCACCCAAGTTACCGTAAAAACTTAGGTTTTGGAAATATGGCTGATTAAAGTAGTCGCATTGAGATGTGCGGACAGAGATTTGTCGAGGTTTGACACGAAATATAAAAAAATACGGAGGTGTGCCAACATTACGTACACATAGGATGATAGAATAGGTCCAGAACTTTAGTACTATACCACCCAAGTTACCTTAAAAACTTAGGTTTTGGAAATACGGGTGATTAAAATAGTCGCTTTGGATGTGTGGACAGTGATCCACCTAAGTTTGACATAAAATATAAAATAAATACGGCAGTGTGTCAGCATGACGTACACGTAGGATGAAAGAATAGGACCAGAACTTTAGTACTATACCACCCAAGTTACGTTAAAAACTTAGGTTTTGGAAATATGGGTGATTAAATTAGTCGCTGTGCGATGTGCGGACAACGTTTTGTCTAAGTATGACATGAAATATAATAATAAATACGGAGGTGTGCCAACATGACGTACACATAGGATGATAGAATAGGTCCAGAACTTTAGTACTATACCACCCAAGTTACCGTAAAAACTTAGGTTTTGGAAATATGGCTGATTAAAGTAGTCGCATTGAGATGTGCGGACAGCGATTTGTCAAAGTATGACATGAAAAATAAAATAAATACGGAAGTGTGCCAACATTACGTACACATAGGATGATAGAATAGGTCCTGAAATTTAGTATTATACCACCCAAGTTACCTTAAAAACTTAGGTTTTGGAAATATGGGTGATTAAATTAGTCGCTATGCGATGTGCGGATAACGATTTGTCTAAGTTTTACATGAAATTTAAAAATAAATACGGAATTGTGGATACATGACGTACACATAGGGTGATAGAATAGGACCAGAACTTCTGTATTATACCACCCAAGTTACCGTAAAAACTTAGGTTTTGGAAATATGGGTGATTAAATTAGTCGCTATGCGATGTGCGGACAACGATTTGTCTAAGTTTGACATGAAATATAAAAATAAATACAGAATTTTGGATACATGACGTACACATTGGGTGATAGAATAGGATTAGAACTACATTATTATACCACTCAGGTTACCGTCAAAACTTAGGTTTTGGAAATACGGGTGATTAAAATAGTCGCTTTGGATGTGTGGACACGATCCACCTAAGTTTGACATAAAATATAAAATAAATACGGCAGTGTGTCAGCATGACGTACACGTAGGATGAAAGAATAGGACCAGAACTTTAGTACTATACCACCCAAGTTACCTTAAAAACTTAGGTTTTGGGAATATGGGTGATTAAATTAGTCGCTATGCGATGTGCGGACAACGTTTTGTCTAAGTATGACATGAAATATAATAATAAATACGGAGGTGTGCCAACATTACGTACACGTAGGGTGATAGAATAGGACCAGAACTTCTGTATTATACCACCCAAGTTACCGTAAAAACTTAGGTTTTGGAAATATGGCTGATTAAATTAGTCGCATTGCGATGTGCGGACAGAGATTTGTCGAAGTTTGACACGAAATATAAAAAAAATACGGAGGTGTGCCAACATGACGTACACATAGGATGATAGAATAGGTCCAGAACTTTAGTACTATACCACCCAAGTTACCGTAAAAACTTAGGTTTTGGAAATATGGCTGATTAAAGTAGTCGCATTGAGATGTGCTGACAGCGATTTGTCTAAGTTTGACATGAAATATAAAAATAAATACGGAATTGTGGATACATGACGTACACATAGGGTGATAGAATAGGACCAGAACTTCTGTATTATACCACCCAAGTTACCGTAAAAACTTAGGTTTTGGAAATATGGGTGATTAAATTAGTCGCTATGCGATGTGCGGACAACGATTTGTCTAAGTTTGACATGAAATATAAAAATAAATACGGAATTGTGGATACATGACGTACACATAGGGTGATAGAATAGGACCAGAACTTCTGTATTATACCACCCAAGTTACCGTAAAAACTTAGGTTTTGTAAATATGGCTGATTAAAGTAGTCGCATTGAGATGTGCGGACAGAGATTTGTCGAAGTTTGACACGAAATAAGTAGTGGGCACTTGGGGCTGCTGGCCCAATCAAACTTTGACAGGCAGTCAATTTTTTGACAGCTACTTCCGGTCACGTGACCGGAAGTGACGTCATCAGCTGTGACGTAGCTGTGACGTGTTGGTGGTGGGTATTTAAAGTTTAAATGCCCTGCTGTGCTGGGTATTTAAATTTTAAATGGCCGGAAGTGTGTCAAGGTCGTTTGGGGATGTTTTTAAAAAAGATCTTGCATTTTCGGAAAATCCGAAAATGCAAGATATTTTCTTTTTTTATTTATTTGTTTTTTTACAAAAGTATTATTTTACAAGTTAGTAAAGTTTGCTCCCAAATTTGAAAAGTAAGTTGTTGTCGGTGCTAAAATTTCTTGTTTATTTTCATTCTTCTTGTTGTTGTAAGTTGGCAAAAACACATTTTTTTCGTTTTGATTGTTTGTTGCATAAAGTTCTAAAGATAAACCAAACCCAGTGGTTATAAGTTGTTTTAGTTCTTCACTAAAAATTTCCAAATCCTTGTAGGTTGTAAGATTGATAGTGTTGTAGTGAATCCCGCGAATGTTGAGAGACATGACTAGAGTTGTTTACTCGACGAGAGGTGTAGCAGGAATGACTATTGCAAAGCCGGTGCTGCAGGTACCTCCGATGGTAGTGGGGGTAGTGGTGGGGGTAATGGCAGGTGTTTGTTTCATCACTTTGAATTTAATCGTTGCCACAATAGACCGAGTCGATGTTGCAATTCTTCTAGTTTATCCAACCGGTTCTTTTGATATGTTTTGCAACTACATTTACAATAGCTGAAAGAATTACATTTTGTACAAGCTTTTCCGTCAACTTGATCTTCAGGTATTCTAAAACATTTTTCTTTGCAACAATAAGTTATAAGTGTTAGATTATTTCTTTTGGATGACATGTTGGTTGTAGCTTGTCTTAAACAGAACTGAGCCTCTTAACGTTAAAGTTTCGTATTTATGTAAAGTATTCGAATAAAACTATCGAATAAAATAATCGAATAATACTATCGAATAAAATAATCGAATAATACTATCGATTAAAAGTTCAAGGTCATCCGTTTGAGGTTTTAAAAAATACAACATATCAGTATATAAAAACATATACTGATATGTTGTTTTTTTTATCTTTTTATTTAAAACATTTTTTTACAATGTTATTTTTGTGCGATGTGCAGAGTTAGTTCCGTAGAGTTGTTTCCGCTCATTCCGTGTGACACCAAATATAATGATCCTGGTTGAATTTCCCGCAGATCTTCATTTTGCAGCAACTGGACGAATCGTTTTGGAAGATATACTTGAAACTTTGGTTCATCACCCGGTGTATATGGTGCATCGGATAAAGATGCGACGACTGCGTCTCCATGCGTTGTATCAATTTTCTTCATTTCATGAACAATATAATGTTTCTGTTCTTTTAATTCTGAACATTTCTTGATAATTAGAGTATTTGATTTTGAATGCAAGTTGAATTGTTCAACTAAACATTGGAGAAACTGTTGTGATGCCATCCTTCACAGGAGATGTTGTCTGTTCGGAGTATGGAGTTAGACTGATACTCGGGGTGTGTTGCCTCTTCGTTTATATAACCTTCGGAACCCCCACTACATTCTTCCGTTTGTTGTTGTAAGTAAGCAGCCAAGTGATACGCGTTTTGTAATGCGCATTGAGATTGGTTGTGTTTCGGATTTATTGTAGAAACACAAATATTTCTAGCATCAAAGTGAAATGTTTTGTCCACTTTTAAGTTTAAAACTTCTTTGTTTGTGTACTGTCGTATCCAATTCTTTTTTTCCAATCCTCTGGTATATATGTGTGTAAATTGTTTGCAAAAATGAAACATAATTTTGTGTACATTGTTGTACGGTAGAAAACCTTCATACCAATGGATATGATGAAAATTATTTGTTAGCCGTCTGTTTGTTATTTTAGCTTTTGACTTTAGTTCATGGACAGAACACGGTGCTTCAAATAAAAACGGGTATGCTACTTGTGTAAGCAAATCCAAAATTACCAATTCTTTTATGATAAATCTATCATCGTTTCCGCGAAATGCTTGAAATTCAATTACACAAGGTTTTGCTGCCATTTCTTCATCCTGTCTGCTCATCATGGTGTCTGCTGATCAACTGTTTTCCACACCACGGTAGGTTAGATATATATAAACCAGGCCGTACAGTTGAAGGCGCGTTGGTGTATGTTTAACGTGGGCACCATCCCCAGTAGGCCTACCCCACGGTTTATTCTTTTGTTAAATTACATTGTAGTTTTAACCTAGCAAAGTTTCTTCTTCTGTATTATTGTTGTTGTTGGTTTCTTCTTCTGTACTGTTGTTGTTGTTGGTTTCTTCTTCTGTAGCCTCCGTTGCAACTTCAGTAAAAGGTTCAAAGTTTCTTAACTGCCTCCACATTTCCACTTCGTGAGGTATTCTATTAAAGATGGATGTATCTATTGGTCCGTATTGTAAAGTGCTTTCTGGTTGTTTTTCGCATGCATCTACCAGATATTCCTTAATAACAGAGCTTGAAAATACTAGTTGTTTCATATACCTGGTAATAGGTGATGTTGCATAGTTTAAAATGTAAAATTCTTCACGTGTTAGAAGAATTTTATTTTCAAATTGTGTCGAGTCTCTAATTCTTACTTGTTGTTGACCACGATGTTTAATAATGTCAATTTCATTGTCACAATCCAAAAGTCGAATGTTAGTTTTTCTTCCAAAGAAACTGTTGGCTAAATAACATTCAATAAGATGTAGATGTTTTAAAAAGGAATCCCAAGCATTTTCTGAAAATAAAACCATCTTTGTTCCATGGCTTAGGATTACTGCGGGAGAGTAGTCTAATGATTTTACCAATCCTATCGACACACTTTTACTCATGCAAGATGAAATAGGATAAAAGATGCGAAGGAAAACTTCAGTTAAAATGTTTGGGGGAATATTTTCTTCAAGTTTTCTTTTCTTTCTTACGTTTGTTTTATTATTTTCCAACTTTTTATTTTGTTTTCCAAACTTTAAAAAGTCATCAATTTCCTTTACAATATTTTCTTCAAAATGTTTATCATCATTTTCCAATAAAGGTGCTGTTTCGGAAACGTCTTGTACAACTGATAAAGAACTCATTTTGTTTATAATGCTGTAGACGATGTTACCCATACAACTGTAGACAGTAAACTAAACAATTTTCGTTCCCGCTCCTGCTTTTATAACCGAGTGGTGGGGGTATTTTTTTTTCCTTTTCATGTTACAAAACTGCTTTTACAATTCCTGTTAAAGGTGTATATGTAACAATTTTGTCATGTAAAATTAAACAATAAGCAGATGTATCTTTGGGTACATTTTGTTCAAATTCCATTTCTATTTTTATATCTACACTGGAAGATTTTACAGATTCGTTTTGTTTTGAACAATCAACTACAACAATCGGATAGTTAGATTTAAATTGGTTTGGCGTTAATAAAGGTGTGTTTGTTTTTCCATAATATGAATTTTGGAATCTTGCGTACATATCGTACAAAACGCTAAACCTGTCTTTTGTAAAGTTTATGTTAAAGTTGTCGTATGGAAAGAATTGAGAGTTTAGAAACACCTTAAAATTTGTAAGTTTGCAATGATCAAATTCACCAGCATGTTTAGTTATTTCATTTCTTCTTTTTGTTTGTAATCCAAATATTACATATCTTGCCTTTTCCAAATGGGTAGAAGTTTTTACAGTCCATGTATGACGTTGTGTTTCCGGTAAAACCGGATATTCATGAAACTCCCAACTTCTAAATGGTATTACGATATCACGATCTGATTTTAAAGTTCTTAATAATGAAATTCTATTCTGATCGTTTAACCGTACATGCGGTACTCTCCAAACAATCTTGTCTAATTGCATTTTCCATTCTAAAGTAGCTTCCGTTGTTCCATCAGGCGCCATAATAATATCTTTGTCGTTTGATGATCTTAACAAAACTAATTCTTGTTTTACGTTTATTATTATATTTCGGTAATCTTCGGCAAAGCCTAAAAGTAATCTTAAAGGAATGTAAAAGTCAAAATTGCCTGAAGTGTTTGGAGTGATTGTACTGGAATCGGGTGCTACTCATCCTGCGGCGGCCAGCATATTTTTTTCACTCGGTGTTAAAGATGCTAATCCTTTTAATGTACTTGTAATTCCCACCTTTTTTGTTGAATCTACTGTAACTCCGGAAATTTCATATCTTATTTCATCAAACAAATATGCCATGGGGTTATTTATGAACGGAACAGTACTTGCAGTGCTTCCATCTCTTTTTGTTACTCTTCCTTCGATATACAAATAACTTTCACATGGAAGTGTATAAATATCCTGTTGTTGTATGGGAATTCTAATTTCATCATTATTATTTAATTTTGATGAAGCGTAAGGGTTGTGCGTATGATATTCCTTTTCCCATAAGGTTTCGTCGAATGTCGGACCCTGCGCTATATCCAATATTTCCATTATTAATAAGTTTTAATCCAATTTCTTCTAGAAAACGAATGTTATCACTTGTTAATCCTTCTATAGCTGAAGTGCTACTGACTTGTTTACCAGTCAGCTCTTTCTTTTTAAATGATAACCCCATTGTTATACGGTTGATTTTATATGTATTCGTATAGTTATAGGTTCGTCTCTAAAATCAATATGATTTCCGTCTTGATCTAGTATGTTCACCACAATGTCTGAAATAAAACTGGTGTTTAACGGTAGGTACACCAAGTTTTGTGGCTTTTCCACAATTTTAAAACCCGGAGCGACCGTTGGATAGAATGTGTGCAATATATGAGTATTTTCACCATCTCTATAAGAACCATGTATTATATTACATGTAATATCTATACTGTTAACTTTCATTATTGTTACAGTTCTAGCACCTGAATGGGTAATATTAGGTTCTAAAATTTTTGTTGTTTTAGGAAATCCTAATAAACTACCAATTGAATGTTCTTTGCTAAAATCTATATAATATTTAGATTTAATTTCAGCTTTCATAGTATTGTTATTTCCTTTTATTGTTATATTATATTTTCCCATATGATTTTGTATTGCTTCATTTATATCATCAATTTCATATGCTCCAGTGGGTAAACTAAATACTTGTATATCTGAATATTTGTTTGTATTTTTATCTTTTGTTTTGTAATAATGTATTTTGTCATTAACATTTTCAGTAACGTTGGGAATAGAATTATAAGTTGTTATATCTAATAATGCGGCTTCCCATAATTTATCTTTTTCCAAACGTAACGCAGGGAAAAGAACACTTCGCAAAGTAGATGAAGTTCCAGTTAATGATACTGTATAGGAAGACATCTTAAAGTTGACTAACGCTTTTTGTTAAAAAATCTAAACATAAATGTCCACAGATTACCGTATCATCAGGTTGCTCTCTTTTATAATTGTATAGTACATTTTTAGCTGTTTTAAAGTAATATTGTAGTTCTTTTGGTGGTGGGAGATTACCAAAACTATCAAAGTAGTAAATAGTTGATCCTAGTTTCTTATAACATACCCAATGAGTGCCTGATCCTTTACTATTATCTAAATTTACTATTCCGGTTTCATTTTTCCATATTTTAACAGGTAATGCATCTTTCATAAACACTCCTCTAAAAAATGGAATTTTTAAACAAGAAACATAAGTAATTAATTCTTTATCTGTTAATTCTTTATTTGGAATTAGTAATTGTTTTTTTCTGTTTAATACACACGATACGGTCTTAGGTATAATCCTCCTCCTTTTTTTATCATTGACCATATTGTTTGTTTCTTTTTATTTTTACCTGCGGTGGATCGTCGTTTTCTTCTTATATTTCCTCCACGTTTCTTTGCAGGTTTTCTTCTCCTTTTTCCACCTCCTTTCTTCTTTCCACCTCCAAACATCGTTTTACCCTTCATTGCTGCTGATACCGCTAAAGCTGCTGCTTTTTCACCGATACTAGCGTCACTGGATGTTACTCTTTGCCAAGCTTTTTCAGCAAGTGCTCTATCCGCTATTGATCTATTTTTAGTATCTGCAAACTTTGAATATGCTATATCGTGTTGTTTGCAGGCTTGATCAAGTTTATTTATTCCAAGATCTCCTCTAGCAAGTCTTTTTTTCAATTTTGTTCCTGGACCACAATATTGATAACCTCCTGGTAAATGTAGTTCTACAGGTAATAAATCGATAGCTTTGTTAACTATAGCTCCAACCGGCTTAGTAATAAGAGAAAGTGCTGTTGATGCTATTCCTCTTCCTCTCTTTATAACGTGTCGATTATGACTGATGCGTTGAACTTTCAACATGGTTTTTTATAGTGAAAGGAAATGCCAATACTTGTTTATTTTATAAATTCTTTATAATGAATGATGCACTTATCCTTTGACATTGTTTATTTATAATAAACATGTATTTTGTTTATGGGTAATAAACTTTTACCCAGTCTTTTGGTAGGATTGTATCCTTTTTATCAACATCAACTTGAGCAAATCTTAAATTACCAGTTTTCATATTTAAAAAATATTTTTCTATAACATTTTTCTTAACCCAATGTAGTTTTTGATCAGCTTTTATGGGCTTTATCGTATTATAAACATCATATAACACTACACTTAAGAGTCTTATAATGTAATTTACATTAACAGCATCAACAATATCAATAGGGTCATCTAAGCTAGTCAATCGCAAGTTTTGACAATGAAAAAACTTTTTGTGTTTTTCTGTTCTTAAGCATCTTTCACGCCATTCTTTTACTCTAACTGCATCACTGTCATTTACTCCCATTCCAACATTAAATAGTGGTCTTTCTTTACAATCAAAGCCTTGTTGACCAAGTCTTGATGAAATTTCTTTTAATGCAGGAACTTGTCCAATTGTTGCTACATCAACATCATTCAACCCTTCTTTAACATTAGTAATTATTTTTGCATCCGCATCCCATTTGTTATTGTTTAATTTCATTATTTGACTTATTGTAGCTGCATCTGATTTTGCAGTTCCCTCCTTAACGTTAGTTAACACTTTATTTTTGCAATCAATTGACTTAATATCATGTGTAATACAATGATCTGTAACATATTGAAGGTTTACCGCATCTTTCATATCTTTAGGGTCTCCAATATCGTGTATTACAAAGTTGTAAAAGGAAAATTTATCTGTTTTTTCAGGTATGACTGAATGTAAATACTTTTTGGTAACTCAATCTTGATCATTAACAGGATCTGCTATATTGGCTATTCTAAGATCTTTTGCATCATATGCTTTATTATTACTTTTAGGATCATATCTTAAGGTTTGGTTTATGTACCACATTAAATATTCTTTATTTACCGAATCATTCTTATCTATTGGTTTTGGAAGATTTGCAATTCTATAAAAATTAGCGTTATACACTTCATTTTGAAGCTTTAAGCTAGGTAATGTTTCACTTTTTAAAGTTTTGAAATTTACTGCATCATTATCATCTTTTGGATCATTTACAAACTTTAAACGTTTGTTACTTATATCATAATCTCCATCGGATGTTAGTGGTAAACCACCTCTTTTTCCATAAGATCCTGATTTGCTTCCAGTTTCGGAATACCGTCCAAACTTATCCACACTCATGGTTATACTGAATGTTTAATCGGTTATGCTTGTATTCTATATACTCATATTTTTATGCAATTACTCCTCGATTTCGCAATTCGCCGACCAAAGCTACCCATTCATTTTCTAAACCACTATGTCCGGCTTGTTTAGCTTCATATATCAACTTCATTCTGTCAACCAATTTGTTTATATCGTTGTAGTATATTATATTAGTATCATACAAGTTTTTTAATAATCCTTTTCCTGATAAACTTGATTGATTTGTTTTTCTTCTTTTATGTAAAATATTTATTTCAGCAGAAGATAATGATTTTCTTTTTATGGGTTCCCTTCTTTTTGGTGGGAAAAGTTTAGCAATAATAGTTTTATATTTTTCTGATGCATTTCTATGAACATTAAAATTTTTAGAATAATTTTTCTTATGCGCATTTGTATCCTCCAATATTTGTTTAAAAATGTTTAAATCCTTTTTAGTATATTTATTAGGTTTCGGCTTAAAAATAAGTTCAAACAATCCTTTTGTACCCTTGTATTGTTTATTATTTATAATAATATTGTCATGTTCGTCTACATCAAGTTTGCTATCTCCAATCATTAGCCCATTTTCTTCTATTCTAGCACCAAAAGTATGATATTTTCGAGTTGGTTGTGCAGAATGTAACATTTTTAATACAAATTGTCTTGCAAGCGGCCCTTTATACGCGATATCCGAGCCCAATTTGCTCAAGTTGGATGGATTAATAGGCTCTTCTTCTTCTTGTTGTTCTTCGCTTGTAGAAAGACCTTCTTTTTCTGTTAAAACATCCGTTTCTTCACCTAGTTCGCTTTCTTCTTCAGTTGTTTCTCCTTGTTGTGTAAAACTTGTATCACTTTCATATTCTTCTTTTTGTTCAAATTTTGAAATGGGTAAAATAGCATCTCCGGAAAAATTAAATGTTGAATGTTTAACATTTTGTACTAATTGTTTTAATGGCTCAGTAATAGGTTTAAATGTTGATTCCAGAAATTTCTCTCTTTCACTTATTCCTAATCTTAACGCTCTGTTTTTATGTCTAATAGAATCACTAAGTGATTTTATTTCTTTTAATAGCTTTTCCTGATTAACCATGTTTACACCATGAAGACTTGTACGATAATGTTGTTAATTAATGTATTAAAACAAATTTATCAAAACCTATGCGGTAACGACCATCTGTTATAGCTTTATCTTTCATAATTACCAAAAATCCATATTTTTCCGCCCAAGCTTTTCCACAAAGCTCTTTGAATTTATCAAATGACATATCAGCATTTACATGATCGTTGTATATATATTTTAGGTTTGTATCGTCTTGTTTGAATAAAACTAAAATATTTGCATTGTCTCTAATTAGTTGTTTTGGAATTTTGCTATATGTTTGTCCGATATATATGCTATCAATATTATTATGTCTTCCCATGGCAAAATAGTTTCTAATAGTATCATGATTTTCACTAGATACATCATCAAATACAAATACAGAATACGGCTTAGCCTGGTCTGGTTGCATAACACTGTCACTAGCATTAAATTTGTAATAGTTAACATCGGGCACATCAGTCAGGATCTTTTCAAACAATTGATACTTTGGTTGATGTAAGGACTTTGAAAAAATATATAGGTTATTAAATCGCAATCCTTTTGTGTTTGTAATTAAGTTAAACACAACGTTAGTTTTGCCACAGTTTGAAGGACCGCTGACTATACATCGTACAGTGTTTGGAAATAAACTGCCGTGTTTACCATTGTTGATTTTAACGTTATCTACGGTTAAATCATCAATGTTATTAATATTAAATTTATCTTTATGGTGAACAATCTCCATCTTATTCAAAGGCAGAAGAGTAAATAAGTTGATTTAAAACTAAATCAAATCTTTTATAGGTATCCACGGATCTTCAGTTTTATCAAACCCCAACCAACGTACTTTAACTTGGTCTTTTTTCCTTTGCAACACCTTTTCAACAAGATAAACATCGCCTACTGTTGACTTTAACAATTCATGTCCGTAAAAACCGCCTTGTAACAAATTTCCTTTGTTATCTTTTAAAATATAAGTTTCCGGTACAGTAGGTTGTACTTTATACACTGTAAAAACTTCGTTTGTCCAATTGGGCAGGTATTTTTTAGTAAACACTCCTTTGTATTTACTAATTCGAACTTTATCATTTACATTAAATTTTCTTGGTTTTCTTTGTTCCGCTTTTGGCTGTGTATTTTTTTTAATTCGTTGTAAAACTAGTTTAGCGTTTTTCTTATTCACTTTGTTAGGTGCCATACCGATAGTTCTATGAAACTTGTTGTTGTAATCGCTTATTAATTTTGGTAAGATATCAACCCATACGTAAGAACCTCTTTTCGAAAACATTTTATACATTGCACCTTTTAAGGTTCTATTAAATCTTTCAATTATAGCTGCCTTTTTCTCAGAATTTGTGGAATAATGATTTATGTTATATTTTTTCATTAACAAGGCAAAATGTTTATTAAAAAATTCTTTCCCATCATCAGTTTGTAAATGTTTAATTTTATTTTTATCTCTTTTTATAGCTACTTGCATAGCTTTTGTTATGCTGTTACCAGTTTTGTCTTTTAATGGCAAAGCATCTGCAACTTTAGTAAAACAATTAATAATCGTAAGTATGTATTTAAATCCTTTATTTATTTTACTATGCGGTTGCATTTCAATTAAATCTGCTTGATATAAATCATTTATTCCTTTTACAACAGTATTTCGTCGTGGAAACTTTATTCTTGCAGGTTTATGAAGTTCATTAACAATCTTTTCCTTTAAGTCTGTCATGATGATTTTACTAACAAAGTCAAGTTAGTATTGAGTGTTTCTTTTTCTGCATCCGCTTTTATAGTTCAAGGTCATTTCAACATATTTTAAAAAAAAGGGGAAATCACAGCGAGCATGCTGTGATTTCCCCTTTTTTTTCTTTTTTCTTTTTTATTTTTTTATTTTTTTTATTTTTTTAATTTTTTTATTTTTTTTATTTTTTTATTTTTTTATTTTTTTATTTTTCTTTTTACTCATTGATAGGATTGAGAGAGTAGTGGCCGAATGGTAGAGTGTGAATTTTGTCTGGAAGAATGTGTCGTTTGTCATCATTGGAGCAGAGTGCTTTTTTCACTTCTGTTACGCTGTACAGTTGATGGTTGAAACTTCTGATGGTGTTGAATTTTGCAGTTATAGTCGTTTCTTCAAATAAGCATTGCTTGTAGTGTTCAAAATTTACATTCTTCTTAAGATACAAACTTTTTACTCCCTTAGCTTTTTTAATAATATTGTTTTCTTCTTTATGCAATTGTAGTGAATACAATTTTGACATTAGTGCAATAAGTTCTTTCAGTAAAATTCCATTTGCTTCGTCTTTAAATTTTCCAAGTTTCTTTTTGTTCCGATCATTGTCATAATTTAAATGATCTTTTGGATAGTCACTAAAATCAAATTCATTTTTGTGAACAAATGTTCGAAGATCCAAATACATATCTTCAGTAAGAATCCAGTAGATGAAAGCGTCCGTGTCCATGTAGGCGATTCCGATGTTATCTCTACCGTAGAAGGCGACCATTTTGTTGTAGTGGAAATCGTACATGTGGGTTTTGGAAATATCCAAGATTGACATTCCAACGTACAACGGACGATCCATTTTCACGCTTGTCTTCTTCATAGGTACTGCCACAAGGTTTTCATTGATGATAACGGATGTTTCAAAGTTTGGTTTTTGTACAAGTTTTTCTAGTTTTATAGGATCTGTAATTAATTTAACATTTTTGTGTTTTCTTTTGTTTTCCAATGTTTTTCCAAATATCGCATTATTCATTAATTTAAAAAAGTCCTTTTGAAATGTTGATGTTGCAGCTGCTCTTCTTCTGGTGTTTGAATCAATGTACGGTTTTAACCAGCAAGATTGGGAAAATTTTAAAACTCTATGAATTTTGGTTATACGTAAACCCAATTGGAGTGCTTGTTGAACAACCCAAAAGTGAGCTACGTATCTTTGTTTATTTTCAAGAGTCATCATTAATTTTGGATGTTTGCCAATTGGTGAAACTTCTGTTTTTGCAAGGAGCGGAAGATCGTAATGAAAATCATGCAAGTGTTCTGGATATTCAAAGTCACAGTCCAATATGTATCCGGTGTCTCCGTCTTTTGAAATTTGCGAAATATCACCAATAGAGTCTGGATTAACCCATTCAAAGTTTCCAAAAGGAAGTGGATTAGACATGGCCCATCCGTATAAATTGTTGGCATCGAAATATCCTAAGAACACTGATGGTTTTTCTTTATCGTAGTTTGGAAGATATTTGTTGTTAGCTTTAACATGTCTAGTAACACTTTGGGTCAATCCACCTCTAACGCCCGATTCGATCATCAACACCATGTCAATATCTGTTAATAATTGAAGGTTGCACTTTGTTTCTTTTAGCATAGCTTGCCAAGCTAGTCCTGGAGAAGTATAAGAATGAAGAGGGTCTAATCCGTAAGCTTCAAAGCAGGTGTTTCTAAATTCTTCCATCACATCGCAGAGAAGGGTCACATCAAGTTTTACATAAAAGTCAGAATAATCTCCCAGAGTGTTCATTTCCAATTCGTCCCAAACTCTGCATGCGTGTTGATAGTCTTCAGGTGAAATGTCCAAATCGGTAAGTTTACTTTTGAAAGCTTCTGGTGGAGGAAGTGACGTTTCTTGAAATTTATGTAGTCCATCGATGTAATCATACGGGAAAACTCCTTTCCGAAGAACCAAATCCATTTTTTCTGCAGGTACAATTTTGCTTGTTTCTATTAAATTTTGTCTTCTTAAATTTTCAGAAAGTTTCATAAGACTGGAAGGCATAAATCGAAAAGAATCAACAAATCTAAGTTTAATTTTGCCCACCTTTTTTGAAAAGCTTATAAATTTTTCCATAGTTTGTGCTATAACGTCTATTTCACCGTTGTCTCTTGCTAATTCGGGAATGATAAAATGTCCATCGTATCCGCTAAGATTGTGAAAAACCACGGGAATAAAAGATGGTAGTTTGTAGTTGATGTTACATCCGTTGCAAGCTGCACCTCTGTAGGCTCCTGTCAGATGGTCATGGTCGCGAACTTTAACTTTAGTTTCTGTAAATTGATTGTTACACAAATAGCATGTTGTTGTCGAATCATAAAGATAAATTTCTTCCGGTGTCATAGGTGACATAGGAACCACATTGCTATACATTGCTTCCACTTTCCCAGCGATGTCGTATAAATCATCAACAAAGTATCGAGCTGCTTCTTCTCCACGATAAATCTTTGGTGTAGATGTCAAACCATATTCTTGAAGATGTTCTTCAGGCAGAGTGGATTTTACTATTAAACAGTAGCTGTTTGGTTTGTGAAGTTGATACTTTGTTCTGCTTGTAATTTCCTCTCCTTCTTCTTGTTCAAGTGGAAGCAATGAAGATTCAAAATCTGCATACACTACAACGGGAATTCTGTATTGTTGGATAACTTTATCAAATTTTACTTGTGATCTGCTAGGGTGTGGTAATTTAATTCTTACTTCATAGTTTCCATTGCATAATTTTTGATGTTCCATCAACCATTCTGAACCACCTCTTCTTAATGGTTTGTTTACAAAACAAAAACATCTTTTACAAGTGGTTTTTTCTACTTTATGTTTTGATAACTGTTTGCAAACTAGAGCTTCGAAATCTTTAATATATACATAATGTGAAATATCACCTTTTGTTATTAATAATAAATCGGTATGATCTCTGCGTTCGGTGGGTGTTATACGTAAGGGATAGACATTGTTGGATGAATCTAAGCCAAAGATGTTTACAGATGCAAAAGGATTTTTTTTTCAAATTTTGATATGTCTTGAATTGAAACAGGATAAGTCATGCCTTGAAAGTTATACATATAGGAAACCTCATCGTATGCTCTACTCGGTCGTTCCACATGATCTTCTACATATTTTGCAAGCATTGCATACTTGAAACATTCAGCATTTTCATTTTGTACATTAACACAAGATTTGGTTACTCGAATCTTCCTTGGCAAAGCAATATAACTACTACCTCTCATTCCATATCCATGTTTATGAACTCTCACATCTAAGCTTGTTATACTTAACAAACTCCATCCAGAACCTCTTCCTTCATGTTCTTGTAATTTTGTTAAAAGTTCTTCAAAACAATCATCCACAATTGAGCTTATATCCGATGCAAACATGATGGTTTTGTTTTTAGTTAAAAATCCTCTTGGTGATGTTTCATTCTGAACATTTGTAAATACAGTATCTAATAATATTCCAAACTTTATAAAATTTAATCTTCTTAGTTCATTCTTCAATGTTTCTGTTACTAATGTTTTTGCTTTCAATATAAATTGTGCTAGTTGCAATTGAGCATTGTCAATCTTAAAATGAGTTACTACACTGCCTGGTAAAGCTCGGGCGTATAATTCCACATCCAAAGATGGTCCGGGTGCGTATTGAATAACACTTGGTCTTGAATTTAGTTGTTGTTGATGGGTAGCCAGCATTTGATCTAATTCTTCTAAATCGTCTTCTTCTGCATTGTTTCTTGTTTCGTTGTTATGGTACACTTCTTTGTGTATTTGTAGTAAGTTTTCATTTTCAAAAGATTCTTCACAACTGATGCAGTAATACATGACGTAGGTGTGCTCTCCACAAAAGTTGCAGTAATAATAAGAACCACTCTTAAACTACCCCTATTTATAGACTACCCCCACCACTTTTTCTGTATTAAACACAAAAAGTGTTAATAACAGTTAAATTTCTTATATTTCAAAACTCCTAAGTGTCAAGGTCAAATAATGCAAGTTTAAAAAAAACATCTAAGTGTCAAATAATGCAAATATAAAAAAATCTAAGTGTCAAGGTCAAATAATGAAAGTTTTAGAAAAAATCTAAGTCTCAAGGTCAAATAATGGAAGTTTTAAAAAAATTCTAAGTCTCAAGGTCAAATAATGGAAGTTTTAAAAAAATCTAAGTGCCAACGTCAAATAATTTAAGTTCAAAATAATACATATATTATGCGTCGTAAGTGTGATCATCATTGCTGTTGTTTAAATATGTTATTTCCAAATCGTTATCGCTTTCATCTTCCTCCATGTCCGATGCCGGAAACAAACGTCGCCGAACAAGAGCATGTATATATTGTACTGGATCATAGTTAATTGTTACAACATGTGTTAACGGTGTTTCTTCGCCTATTGCTACTGGTACTTCCAAAATATTTTCTTCATCACTTGTAGCATCAGACGTAGCATCGGATGTAGCATCGGATGTAGCATCAGATGTAGCATCAGATGTATCTTCTACTGGAATCAAACTATTTTCAAAAATACTTTCATCATCCGTTAAGTCTTCTGGTTCAACTATTTTATATATTTTTTCACAAATTGTACATCCAAAAGGAAAATTGTTGTCTGTTGGAGGCATTATAAAAGAAACTTGATATTGTAAAATAAATGTTGAAGCAAATGTTTGAAAATTTTTCTAAGTCCGAAAGTATTAATTATTAGGAAGTTTTACAAGTCCAATGTAAAGTAAAAATAAAGAAAGAAGTGTTGTTGCCTGTTTAAACAGTTGCAAAAGAATGATAGGTTTGAAAATTTTTCAAAGTCCTAAAATATTAAAAATATTGAGAAGTTTTAACACTTAAAATATTTACAAATCCAATGTAAAGTAAAGAAAGAAATGTTGTTGCCTGTTGGAACAATGGCAAAAGAATGATGGAAACCAAACCCGCAGTAAGGGTCCTGTGGTTTGGGAGGGGGTAAGCGAGGAGGGGGGATGACCTCAAGCCGAGTTGGGGTCCGGGATCTGCGCGTGTGGTTCGGCATCAGTTGCTCGCTAGACAGTGAGGTGGTAACATGTTTAGAAGGCGCCCTGAACATTTTATCATTTTTGCTGTTTGGTGAAAATATCTTGGTGTTATTTGTATAATAACATCTTGACGTAGGACTGATTAATTTTAAGGCATGGTAGTTGTTTGTGCTTGTAGATACCCTAGGGTTTGTAGTTTGTTTTTAATTTGCTGGTTTGGTAGTTAGTATTATTTTAAAATCTTTCCTTTACTTACAATATATTTCTGCCTGGAATGTTTAAATTTAAAGTAAAATTTTTGTTTTTAGGAATGTTATATGATATGTTTTTAATACCTTTCTATTCCAATTTCCTTTTTCCAACAAGCTTGTTGAGGGCATTCCCTCTCTTGTCTTGTACTCCTTTTTAGTTAGGGACACCTTTCAATTCCAATTTCCTTTCCTTTTTTCCTTCCATCTTTTGCATGGTAAAACCAATAATGGTAAAACCGGCTACCGCTTTTGTAGTGATTACGCTCACCAAAGCGGGTCACTTACAACCTCTATACGTGCTGGATGGGTAGTTCGCCTACCTCCGGAGTTTCGCTAGACCTCAGTTGTTCTGCGTCGCTAATGGCGAGACACTGGCTCCTTTAGTGTTAGGAAATAAAAAACATATTTGTATAACATTTTTTCCTAAATTTAATTAAACAACTTGCTATTTCAAAATAACATTTTTGTTTTAGCTTAGCGTTGTGCGCTTATGGTGAGGTGTGTGAGTTCGCTTACGTGATGATCACACTGTAATCATGATGTGCAGCGCTGGGCTGTCTAGCTATTTTTTTTAAACTAAATTTTATTTCTTTATTTTTTTATTTTTATTAATTCTTAAATTCTAGGCAGATTGTATTGTAAATTAGCTTTTCTTCTTTTAGGTTTCCGGGGGTGTACGGTTCTGTAAAACCGTACACCCCCATTTTCTTTTTAGTTATCGAATGACCTTGACCTACTTATTTTCAAGGTCAACAAAAAGACTTAGCGAAAATTTCTAAGTCTCAAGGTCATTTATATATAGGTAGATTTAGCTTTTCTTCTGTTATGTTTCTGAGGTGTACGGTTCTGTAAAACCGTACACCTCCATTTTCTTTTTAATTATTGAATGACCTTGACCTATTTATTTTCAAGGTCAATAGCAGTTAGCGAAAATTTATAAGTGTAAAGAGTAGGTCAAGGTCACCAAAAAATACCCTATGAACGGGGGAATAGACCGCTAAGTAATTCTTTTAGAATTACAAAGTGGTCTATTCCCCCGCTCCTATTTTTTTTTATTTCATTTTTACACTAACCTCTCAGTTTTAACAAAATGAGGTATTTGTTGTGCGCACTGCATAATGTTTGATTTACACAACACATCCTTTACCCTTTTTTAATAATATACGAACATTGTTCTTTTTAGGACTAGATTGTAAAAAGTAAAAAGTCATTTTCTTATCTCGCTTTTATAAGAAATTAACCCTCCATTGTAAATTTTGAAAATAGGTCAAGGTCATTCAAAAATACCCTATGAGCGGGGGAATAGACCGCTAAGTAATTCTTTTGGAATTACAAAGTGGTCTATTCCCCCGCTCCATTTTTTTTGTCTTGTGTTTAATTTGACCATTTAACTTTATCAGATGGAGATTTTCTTACTAAATAATAATGAACATTACTGATATTTGGAATTTGAAGATTTACTGGTAATTTGAGCAAGTAGAGTTCATCACAACATCTAAGAACAACATCCCTGTTACTGATCTTTTTTACAAAAACATATTTGTGGTTTAATTTCAATCTGTTGATTTTAATTCTTTTATAGTTTTCAATTTTTTCTGGCAATTCACTTTTGGAAGGTTCAATTTTGACTTTTTTAGAAGGTTGAATTTTGACTTTTTCGGAAGGTTCACGTTTGTTATGCAAATTACACAATTTTTCACCTACACTACACAACTTCACACACCTTTCACCTTTGTTCGCTCCTTTTTTTAAAATATGAGCACATTGTTCTTTCTTAAAACAGGATTTTCTTAATTTTTGAAGTTTTTGAAGTTTTTCAGAAATTTTCTTAGGAGATTTTTTTGGTGAACATTTTTTTGGAGAAGGAGATTTTTTCGGTGAAGATTTTTTTGGAGAAGGAGATTTTTGTTTCACAATAGAAACAACAGATGATGATGATGATGTTCTTGATGACGAGGAAGAAGACCTGGACGAAGACGAAGTGCCTGCCATAGCGCCGGATCCTAAGAAAGTAAAGATTACTCTGTTTACCCTGCCTTTATAACAGCTCCCCACCCATTTACCCCCTCTACTTTTCGACGTCAAAAAAATATTCATCCAAGCTTTCTAACACTGGCAAGGAAACAGTTTCAAAAGGTTGATACAAAATTTCATAAATGTCTTGATTTAAATTTTGCGAAGTTTGAAGATATTCTTCTATTTCCTGTACAAATTTCTGTTCGAATTGTTGGAATTCTTCTATATCCTGTAAAAATGTCTGTTCGGATTGTTCAAATTCTTGTTGTTCTAAGTTAAATGTTGGTGATTTCAAGTCTTCTTCCAATTTTTTAATGTAATCTATTGCATTTTGAACTATAGATTGTCTGTTAATTTTTTTTGTTTTTGACTTTCCGGTACAACTAATTTTAATTTTTCAAAAGCTTTTTTTAATCTGTGTTGTCTTCTTTGTTCCCTTCGGTTTCTACTTAATCTTTGATCAATCGGGTATTTTTGGAAAGATTCCATAACGTTTTGTTGATTCAAAATGTAGCAAACTATTAATTCTATCCGCTCAATATATAGTGGAAACCCGGGGGAGGGGGAATCACCTTCGCCATCAAGGTGATTGGTACGTATTTAAAGCTTTGAGGTTTGCATAGCCAGACCATAACTATGAGCTCCTTGTACGAGTTGTGTTTGCAGCGTATCTGCTCAGACAACCCTATGCTTCGGCAAATTAGGGAGGTGTCAGAGCCGCTGCCGCAAATCTTGCAAGGCGAGCTCATTTATGAGCACAAAAAACGGTGTGTTTCTAAAACTAAAATTTGGTGGGAAATGCCAAATGCTGGCAAAAAAATATGCGGCCTATGTCACATGGTACGTTTTCATTAACTGAATTGTTTTTTCTATTTACAATATATTATTTTATTAATTTTCTTTAAATTAATATTTTTTTTTAGCGGCTTCCTGGTGCGAATCCGGATCAAGAACTGTACAGATACCTGAAACATGCATCTGAAAATGTAGGATACAAATTGAAGACGCCAATAACGCAAGAATATTGTCATCTTTGTGGTTGGTTTCCTCTGGAGCAATATGATATTAAATGTATGTGTTTATAAACACATATCAATAGAAGAAATTAAATAGGAGCGGGGAACAGAGCAGCTTGTGGTTTAACCACTTACTGCTCTGTTCCCCGTTCATAGGGTATGTTCAGATGACCTTGACCTAGTTATTTTGAAGGTTTATTGTAACTTAACAAAAATTTTCTAAGTCCATAACGAGGTCAAGGTCATTTAAATCTTAGCGGAAGAATGAAAAGAATAGCTACCAACATGCATTGTTGGTATCTATTCTTTTCTTTCCTCCTAGAAAACCCCCTTAGTCCGTGTCAACTTTGATGTAAAGTTTTGTACAAAATTGTACATAATAAAGGACCCATGATTCAAGTCCTTCGTAATCCATAGAATCCGAAGTGCAACAGATTTTTGTACCGTCTGCTTTAACAGCTTCAAGTACTCCACTGATGCAATTCAGATTGCTATGATACGTTTTTATGTACCATAGTACTCTTTTGGCTTCAACAAAGTTGTGCACAGCACCAAAGATCATGAGGGATTCCATGGCAAATATAACCACAAGACTGCAGCACACCTTATATATACTGTCGGTCCAAGGCGGCGGCCTCCTATGGCGACCTGGTTAACCCAATGGAGGGCGTTGTCCTTTGCCATCAAGGTGATTGGTACGTATTTAAGGCTGTGAGGTGAGCATAGTCAGCCCATAACAATGAGCTCCTTGTACGAGTTATGTTTGCAGCGGATCTGCTCAGACAACCCTATGCTTCGGCAAATTAGGGAGGTGTCAGAGCCGCTGCCGCAAATCTTGCAAAGCGAGCTCATTACTGAGCACAAGAAACGTTGTATATTTAAAACCAAAATTTGGTTTCAATTGGCAGATGGCGAGAAAATATGTGCCCTATGTGACTGGGTACGTTTTCATTAACAGTATTGTTCTTTTCTATTTACAATATATTATTTTATTAAATATCATTAAGGGAGGGGGGGAGGGGGGAGGGGGGAGGAGGGGGTTTCGCGGGGGGAGGGGGGGGATATAACAAAAAATGCTCCAAATCTATCGTGCGGGTAGTCAAATTAAGCGGAATTAAAAGACAAACAAAAAAGGTCCAGTAACATTTTTTGATTAAACCAACGGTATAAAAGTTATGACGCAAAAACTCAAAAATATTAATAACCAACGCGAAAACTAAACTCACCATCAACAGAAATTAAAACATTTACAAAAACCCAAATGTTAAAAATAATAATTATTTAATAAAAGATACAACACAAAACTAAAATCTTAGGTTATTTAAAACTTTAACAAAATATTTAAGTCTCAAAAGTAGAGTTTTAAAATCAATCAATATATAAGTCAAACAAGTAAGTCTTTTGAAATTAAAATATCTAAGTCTAAAAAATAGGTCATTTAAAATAATTCTAAGTCCGAAAGTAGAACAATCAAAACTAGGTCAAGGTCATTTAAAAATTATAAAAAAAGGGGGGTGGGGAAGCGTGGGGTCCCTACCTTATTCTACTACTTTATTTCTATACTACTTTATTATAACTTATGCTACCCCTTAAACGCTATCATGCATGCGGTTACGGTGTGATCATCACGTAAGCGAACTCACACACCTCACCGCCCTATCATATCTTAACCCCTACCTAACGTTCCCCCTATTCTATCTTATACTATGTAATATTACAGTTACGGTGTGATCATCACGTAAGCGAACTCACACACCTCCCTATAATATTACACCTAACTTAATATTACAGTTACGGTGTGATCATCACGTAAGCGAACTCACACACCTCACCGTAATATTAACCCTGACAATTAAACCACGCAGGAAATGGAAAGGTAGGTGGATTGCCATTGCGACCAACTATTATAGGAGGGCGCCTCTCCCACAATAGCCGAACGCAGTGTGTGCTTGACATAAGCCATCCCACACACCATGGCGAACATTACGTTACAGCATAACCCTCCACGTAAGCGGACCAGTTACACCTTCACCGTAATGCCAAAGAGAAACGTTGCGCGCTTGCTTATATCAGCGAGCTCGAGACTCGACCTCGCTAGCGAGCCTTGACTAGTAGGTCAACGTGTCGCTCTGCCGGGGCCGGTAGCCTTGGCCGGGTCGCTAGCCACCGCTCTCACAACTTCGTCTGGCCTACTTGGACCTGGTCGCTAGCCTCAGCTTTCACTACCTTGACTACAAGGTTGTTGTGTCTGCTGCCTATAAGAACCCCATTCGCCCGCCTTGTGTTATTCTGCCACTCGCCACCATCGCTGTTACTATCCATTCCCACGTTTTTTAACCATTTTTCCTATTTCATTATATTATCCATTTTATTATTCTTTTTATATCAACATGAACTCCTCTGCATCTTCTTCATCTACCCCCATTCTCCTGAGTCTGCTGCAGAAACCTCTGCAGCAGAAACCAACTACAATTCCGGTATCTATTGACCTTTCTTCTATTTCGACTGATTTTCTTCAAAAAAAACAAACTTCTCCCGTCCTCTCCTCCTCCATTAACGAAATAATAGCTGATGCTCTTAATGAAGATCAACCCCAATTATTTCAGAATCCCACACCAGTTACAGAAACATCAACGCCGCAAATTGAAGACATTCCGATCGCTCCAATTTGTGACGACATTTTAACTGAAGACTGGATGGAGTTGTGCGGACTGCACCCTTCTTCTACCCCCCAACAAATTCAACCCGCACCAATCAAAGAAACCCCCACCCCCCAAACAATTCATCCCGCACCAGTAAAGAACATTAGACTAAAACAATTCAAGAAAAACCAAAAATATACAATCTACAAAATTGAAGAAAACAAAATTTATGTTTACAATGAGGAGAGGACGAAAATTTATGTACTTACAACACCAAAAACAAAAAGAATCAACATCCCATTAAATCCAAAATTCCTGATTGTAACAGCGCAGGGTGAACGATTAAAAATAAACATCACAAATTAAACCCTTTTCTTCCTTCCCCTCCACATACAAAGTCCACCCTGGTGGCAAAATCGGCCCTTCTAAGGGCCACCTAAGACTTTCAAATTTAGGCTTAAGTTAGGGCCTCAACCCTTGGTGACTACAAGCGGTTCATATACCTCTAAGTCCCAAAGGTTGAGTCAATAGCGGGGGGCTTTCGCTAAAGCCTCAACCCTTGGTGACTAACAAGTGGTCTGTGTACCACTAAGTCACAAAGGGTTGGACGCTAAAGCCTCAACCCTTGGTGACTAACAAGCGGTTCACATAACTCTAAGTCCCAAAGGTTGAGTCAATAGCGGGGAGCTTTCGCTAAAGCCTTAACGTTTGGTGACTAACAAGAGGTCCGTGTACCTCTAAGTCCCATAGGGGCTTTCGCAAACCACCCCTTGTTAGTCACCAAGGGTTGAGGCTTAAACTTAAGCCTAAATTTGAAAGTCTTAGGTCGGCCCTTAGAAGGGCCTTTTTTTTGCCACCAGGGTGGACTTTGGAGGTGGGAAAAGGTTTTACTCGGTAATATTTATGTTTAACTTGGCACCTTTTTTATTTATTATCAAGTGTCGAGGGTTAAGGGGAATAGGAATTTTTTTGGGAATGTCAATGACATAAATTTTGGTTTTTTCAGAATTAAAAATGAAAATAGAAGAAGATAAATGTCTTAGGATTTCATATTTTCGGTTAAGTTTCAGTTTTTTTGGATGAAATTTTTGCTGGGGTACGTTTGAAGATACAGGTGATAGAGGTGGTTTGGTGCGAATTTTGGGTGGTTCGGTGCGAATTTTGGTGCCGGTAAGAATGTTTTTCCAAACTTGCTGAAAAGGTTTTCGAGCAATAGTGGTTGTAACATCATACCAATCACGATTGTTGTTCGATTGAATAATTCGTACCCCAAGCAGTTGAAGATAGGAAAACCAGTTATACCAAATCTCGGTATACTCGGAGCGGTTCATTGTGAAATTGAAGTAGGTGTTGTTAGGACGGTGGCAAAGGAAAGAATAACTTGTCGAGTGTAGAGTGTAGAGTGTGTTAAGCAATCAAGGACAGGTGTGCCGGGTGATGCAACAAGGACGACGACCTGTATTCGCCGGCCGGCCGCAAGCGAAAGTGCGGCGCAAGGTCAACCAGTTGTATTGCTAACTGGTCGGCAACAAGCGAAAGCATGCGAGGTCAAACCCGGCCCACTCGGTCTCGTTTATCTTTTAAAACTCGCATGATAGGGTTTGCAAACATATTAATTCAAATATGTTGTAAAAATTTTCTTACGATATTTTGTTACAAATCTTTTTAAGGCAAATGTTAAGAAACCATGTTTCTATTTTAATCGCAACTACAGTTTCGATTTCTTTAACTAAATATTATAGCTAAGTATTAAGGTAATATAATAAAGTAGCATCTTTAAAAAATATTGTAACTTGTACAAAGTTAAATAAGTATTTTAAGCCAAATGTTAAAAACAATTGTTTAGTGCTGAGATGTTCACCCTACAACACCTACGTTAGAACTAACATTACAAATCCAAAAATTGCGAGGAGTCTCTCATGGTGGTGGGGGGAGGGCAGATGTTCCGAGCTGCACATGTCAAGGGAGGTTGCAGCACCGATACTGACACATCAGTTTGCTAGTAGAACTGGCAGAGTAAACATCTAAATAAACATGAGTTCTGTTTTATATGTTTCTTTTATTAAAGATGGACTTTGCATTGAAACGCAAAGTTTTCCTATTGATGCAGATCCTATACAACAAATTTTAGTACATCCTCCAGAAAGTTATGATTCCATCTACATTTCAGTGCAAGAAACAAACGACCCCCCACCACCAACAACTCCTGATGCACAGTAGGACACGGCTACTACACGTCATTAAAGCTTCAGCTCTTTACCCGAGCACACATGGACTCTGAGCTTCAATATAATACTGTTTCTTCTACATCTACACCAACTTCCGAACAATTACCTACTACAAATGAAACTACTACAAGTCTACAAGTAAATGAAATTTCATCAACTGTTAGTTCTGATGCGCAAGCAATAATGTTATCATTAATTGGTTTCGACTAAAAATTCAACAATGGAAGAAGAAAGAAATTCGCTACTTTACAACTTGGTTTTTGTGAACCCGTCGAAATTTATTATTTGCCTACTTTCATTTTTATGTGGTTACAATTTTGGTTACCTTGTTCAGGAAATGCTAACAGATGAAAAGGAAGAACATTCGCTATATTTTAAAGTTTATGTTTATGTAATTGCATCTTTATTTGGATACTTTGTAGCAGGATATTTTCTTGTTAATTTGTCAATTCCATTTTTTACATGGTATTTTAACAGACGTGAAAATCAACAAAACAACAGTTTGTAAAAAGAAACAAAAATTATCTTGCATTTTCGGATTTTCCGAAAATGCAAGATCTTTTTTAAAAACATCCCCAAACGACCTTGACACACTTCCGGCCATTTAAAATTTAAATACCCAGCACAGCAGGGCATTTAAACTTTAAATACCCACCCATACACGTCACAGCTACGTCACAGCTGATGACGTCACTTCCGGTCACGTGACCGGAAGTAGCTGTCAAAAAATTGACTGCCTGTCAAAGTTTGATTGGGCCAGCAGCCCCAAGTGCCCACTACTGAAATATAAAAAAATACGGAGGTGTGCCAACATGACGTACACATAGGATGATAGAATAGGTCCAGAACTTTAGTACTATACCACCCAAGTTACCGTGAAAACTTAGGTTTTGGAAATATGGCTGATTAAAGTAGTCGCATTGAGATGTGCGGACAGCGATTTGTCAAAGTATGACATGAAAAATAAAATAAATACGGAAGTGTGCCAACATGACGTACACATAGGATGATAGAATAGGTCCTGAAATTTAGTATTATACCACCCAAGTTACCTTAAAAACTTAGGTTTTGGAAATATGGGTGATTAAATTAGTCGCTATGCGATGTGCGGACAACGATTTGTCTAAGTTTGACATGAAATATAAAAATAAATACGGAATTGTGGATACATGACGTACACATAGGGTGATAGAATAGGACCAGAACTTCTGTATTATACCACCCAAGTTACCGTAAAAACTTAGGTTTTGGAAATATGGGTGATTAAATTAGTCGCTATGCGATGTGCGGACAACGATTTGTCTAAGTTTGACATGAAATATAAAAATAAATACAGAATTTTGGATACATGACGTACACATTGGGTGATAGAATAGGATTAGAACTACATTATTATACCACTCAGGTTACCGTCGAAACTTAGGTTTTGGAAATACGGGTGATTAAAATAGTCGCTTTGGATGTGTGGACACGATCCACCTAAGTTTGACATAAAATATAAAATAAATACGGCAGTGTGTCAGCATGACGTACACGTAGGATGAAAGAATAGGACCAGAACTTTAGTACTATACCACCCAAGTTACCTTAAAAACTTAGGTTTTGGAAATATGGGTGATTAAATTAGTCGCTATGCGATGTGCGGATAACGTTTTGTCTAAGTATGACATGAAATATAATAATAAATACGGAGGTGTGCCAACATTACGTAAACGTAGGGTAGTAGTGCAATAGTGGGGCTGCTGGCCCAATCAAACTTTGACAGGCAGTCAATTTTTTGACAGCTACTTCCGGTCACGTGACCGGAAGTGACGTCATCAGCTGTGACGTAGCTGTGACGTGTTTTTGGTGGGTATTTAAAGTTTAAATGCCCTGCTGTGCTGGGTATTTAAATTTTAAATGGCCGGAAGTGTGTCAAGGTCTTTTGGGGGTGTTTTTAAAAAAGATCTTGCATTTTCGGAAAATCCGAAAATGCAAGATATTTTCTTTTTTTATTTATTTGTTTTTTTACAAAAGTATTATTTTACAAGTTAGTAAAGTTTGCTCCCAAATTTGAAAAGTAAGTTGTTGTCGGTGCTGAAATTTCTTGTTTATTTTCATTCTTCTTGTTGTTGTAAGTTGGCAAAAACACATTTTTTTCGTTTTGATTGTTTGTTGCATAAAGTTCTAAAGATAAACCAAACCCAGTGGTTATAAGTTGTTTTAGTTCTTCACTAAAAATTTCCAAATCCTTGTAGGTTGTAAGATTGATAGTGTTGTAGTGAATCCCGCGAATGTTGAGAGACATGACTAGAGTTGTTTACTCGACGAGAGGTGTAGCAGGAATGACTATTGCAAAGCCGGTGCTGCAGGTACCTCCGATGGTAGTGGGGGTAGTGGTGGGGGTAATGGCAGGTGTTTGTTTCATCACTTTGAATTTAATCGTTGCCACAATAGACCGAGTCGATGTTGCAATTCTTCTAGTTTATCCAACCGGTTCTTTTGATATGTTTTGCAACTACATTTACAATAGCTGAAAGAATTACATTTTGTACAAGCTTTTCCGTCAACTTGATCTTCAGGTATTCTAAAACATTTTTCTTTGCAACAATAAGTTATAAGTGTTAGATTATTTCTTTTGGATGACATGTTGGTTGTAGCTTGTCTTAAACAGAACTGAGCCTCTTAACGTTAAAGTTTCGTATTTATGTAAAGTATTCGAATAAAACTATCGAATAAAATAATCGAATAATACTATCGAATAAAATAATCGAATAATACTATCGATTAAAAGTTCAAGGTCATCCGTTTGAGGTTTTAAAAAAATACAACATATCAGTATATAAAAACATATACTGATATGTTGTTTTTTTATCTTTTTATTTAAAACATTTTTTTACAATGTTATTTTTGTGCGATGTGCAGAGTTAGTTCCGTAGAGTTGTTTCCGCTCATTCCGTGTGACACCAAATATAATGATCCTGGTTGAATTTCCCGCAGATCTTCATTTTGCAGCAACTGGACGAATCGTTTTGGAAGATATACTTGAAACTTTGGTTCATCACCCGGTGTATATGGTGCATCGGATAAAGATGCGACGACTGCGTCTCCATGCGTTGTATCAATTTTCTTCATTTCATGAACAATATAATGTTTCTGTTCTTTTAATTCTGAACATTTCTTGATAATTAGAGTATTTGATTTTGAATGCAAGTTGAATTGTTCAACTAAACATTGGAGAAACTGTTGTGATGCCATCCTTCACAGGAGATGTTGTCTGTTCGGAGTATGGAGTTAGACTGATACTCGGGGTGTGTTGCCTCTTCGTTTATATAACCTTCGGAACCCCCACTACATTCTTCCGTTTGTTGTTGTAAGTAAGCAGCCAAGTGATACGCGTTTTGTAATGCGCATTGAGATTGGTTGTGTTTCGGATTTATTGTAGAAACACAAATATTTCTAGCATCAAAGTGAAATGTTTTGTCCACTTTTAAGTTTAAAACTTCTTTGTTTGTGTACTGTCGTATCCAATTCTTTTTTTCCAATCCTCTGGTATATATGTGTGTAAATTGTTTGCAAAAATGAAACATAATTTTGTGTACATTGTTGTACGGTAGGAAACCTTCATACCAATGGATATGATGAAAATTATTTGTTAGCCATCTGTTTGTTATTTTAGCTTTTGACTTTAGTTCATGGACAGAACACGGTGCTTCAAATAAAAACGGGTATGCTACTTGTGTAAGCAAATCCAAAATTACCAATTCTTTTATGATAAATCTATCATCGTTTCCGCGAAATGCTTGAAATTCAATTACACAAGGTTTTGCTGCCATTTCTTCATCCTGTCTGCTCATCATGGTGTCTGCTGATCAACTGTTTTCCACACCACGGTAGGTTAGATATATATAAACCAGGCCGTACAGTTGTAGGCGCGTTGGTGTATGTTTAACGTGGGCACCATCCCCAGTAGGCCTACCCCACGGTTTATTCTTTTGTTAAATTACATTGTAGTTTTAACCTAGCAAAGTTTCTTCTTCTGTATTATTGTTGTTGTTGGTTTCTTCTTCTGTACTGTTGTTGCTGTTGGTTTCTTCTTCTGTAGCCTCCGTTGCAACTTCAGTAAAAGGTTCAAAGTTTCTTAACTGCCTCCACATTTCCACTTCGTGAGGTATTCTATTAAAGATGGATGTATCTATTGGTCCGTATTGTAAAGTGCTTTCTGGTTGTTTTTCGCATGCATCTACCAGATATTCCTTAATAACAGAGCTTGAAAATACTAGTTGTTTCATATACCTGGTAATAGGTGATGTTGCATAGTTTAAAATGTAAAATTCTTCACGTGTTAGAAGAATTTTATTTTCAAATTGTGTCGAGTCTCTAATTCTTACTTGTTGTTGACCACGATGTTTAATAATGTCAATTTCATTGTCACAATCCAAAAGTCGAATGTTAGTTTTTCTTCCAAAGAAACTGTTGGCTAAATAACATTCAATAAGATGTAGATGTTTTAAAAAGGAATCCCAAGCATTTTCTGAAAATAAAACCATCTTTGTTCCATGGCTTAGTATTACTGCGGGAGAGTAGTCTAATGATTTTACCAATCCTATCGACACACTTTTACTCATGCAAGATGAAATAGGATAAAAGATGCGAAGGAAAACTTCAGTTAAAATGTTTGGTGGAATATTTTCTTCAAGTTTTCTTTTCTTTCTTACGTTTGTTTTATTATTTTCCAACTTTTTATTTTGTTTTCCAAACTTTAAAAAGTCATCAATTTCCTTTACAATATTTTCTTCAAAATGTTTATCATCATTTTCCAATAAAGGTGCTGTTTCGGAAACGTCTTGTACAACTGATAAAGAACTCATTTTGTTTATAATGCTGTAGACGATGTTACCCATACAACTGTAGACAGTAAACTAAAAAATTTTTGTTCCCACTCCTGCTTTTATAACCGAGTGGTGGGGGTATTTTTTTTCCTTTTCATTTTACAAAACTGCTTTTACAATTCCTGTTAAAGGTGTATATGTAACAATTTTATCATGTAAAATTAAACAATAAGCAGATGTATCTTTGGGTACATTTTGTTCAAATTCCATTTCTATTTTTATATCTACACTGGAAGATTTTACAGATTCGTTTTGTTTTGAACAATCAACTACAACAATCGGATAGTTAGATTTAAATTGGTTTGGCGTTAATAAAGGTGTGTTTGTTTTTCCATAATATGAATTTTGGAATCTTGCGTACATATCGTACAAAACGCTAAACCTGTCTTTTGTAAAGTTTATGTTGAAGTTGTCGTATGGAAAGAATTGAGAGTTTAGAAACACCTTAAAATTTGTAAGTTTGCAATGATCAAATTCACCAGCATGTTTAGTTATTTCGTTTCTTCTTTTTGTTTGTAATCCAAATATTACATATCTTGCCTTTTCCAAATGGGTAGAAGTTTTTACAGTCCATGTATGACGTTGTGTTTCCGGTAAAACCGGATATTCATGAAACTCCCAACTTCTAAATGGTATTACGATATCACGATCTGATTTTAAAGTTCTTAATAATGAAATTCTATTCTGATCGTTTAACCGTACATGCGGTACTCTCCAAACAATTTTGTCTAATTGCATTTTCCATTCTAAAGTAGCTTCCGTTGTTCCATCAGTTGCTTGAATAATATCTTTGTCGTTTGATGATCTTAACAAAACTAATTCTTGTTTTACGTTTATTATTATTTTTCGGTAATCTTCGGCAAAGCCTAAAAGTAATCTTAAAGGAATGTAAAAGTCAAAATTGCCTGAAGTGTTTGGAGTGATTGTACTGGAATCGGGTGCTACCCATCCTGCGGCGGCCAGCATATTTTTTTCACTCGGTGTTAAAGATGCTAATCCTTTTAATGTACTTGCAATTCCCACCTTTTTTGTCGAATCTACTGTAACTCCGGAAATTTCATATCTTATTTCATCAAACAAATATGCCATGGGGTTATTTATGAACGGAACAGTACTTGCAGTGCTTCCATCTCTTTTTGTTACTCTTCCTTCGATATACAAATAACTTTCACATGGAAGTGTATAAATATCCTGTTGTTGTATGGGAATTCTAATTTCATCATTATTATTTAATTTTGATGAAGCGTAAGGGTTGTGCGTATGATATTCCTTTTCCCATAAGGTTTCGTCGAATGTCGGACCCTGCGCTATATCCAATATTTCCATTATTAATAAGTTTTAATCCAATTTCTTCTAGAAAACGAATGTTATCACTTGTTAATCCTTCTATAGCTGAAGTGCTACTGACTTGTTTACCAATCAGCTCTTTCTTTTTAAATGATAACCCCATTGTTATACGGTTGATTTTATATGTATTCGTATAGTTATAGGTTCGTCTCTAAAATCAATATGATTTCCGTCTTGATCTAGTATGTTCACCACAATGTCTGAAATAAAACTGGTGTTTAACGGTAGGTACACCAAGTTTTGTGGCTTTTCCACAATTTTAAAACCCGGAGCGACCGTTGGATAGAATGTGTGCAATATATGAGTATTTTCACCATCTCTATAAGAACCATGTATAATATTACATGTAATATCTATACTGTTAACTTTCATTATTGTTACAGTTCTAGCACCTGAATGGTTAATATTAGGTTCTAAAATTTTTGTTGTTTTAGGAAATCCTAATAAACTACCAATTGAATGTTCTTTGCTAAAATCTATATAATATTTAGATTTCATTTCAGCTTTCATAGTATTGTTATTTCCTTTTATTGTTATATTATCTTTTCCCATATGATTTTGTATCGCTTCATTTATATCATCAATTTCATATGCTCCAGTGGGTAAACTAAATACTTGTATATCTGAATATTTGTTTGTATTTTTATCTTTTGTTTTGTAATAATGTATTTTGTCATTAACATTTTCAGTAACGTTGGGAATAGAATTATAAGTTGTTATATCTAATAATGCGGCTTCCCATAATTTATCTTTTTCCAAACGTAACGCAGGGAAAAGAACACTTCGCAAAGTAGATGAAGTTCCAGTTAATGATACTGTATAGGAAGACATCTTAAAGTTGACTAACGCTTTTTGTTAAAAAATCTAAACATAAATGTCCACAGATTACCGTATCATCAGGTTGCTCTCTTTTATAATTGTATAGTACATTTTTAGCTGTTTTAAAGTAATATTGTAGTTCTTTTGGTGGTGGGAGATTACCAAAACTATCAAAGTAGTAAATAGTTGATCCTAGTTTCTTATAACATACCCAATGAGTGCCTGATCCTTTACTATTATCTAAATTTACTATTCCGGTTTCATTTTTCCATATTTTAACAGGTAATGCATCTTTCATAAACACTCCTCTAAAAAATGGAATTTTTAAACAAGAAACATAAGTAATTAATTCTTTATCTGTTAATTCTTTATTTGGAATTAGTAATTGTTTTTTTCTGTTTAATACACACGATACGGTCTTAGGTATAATCCTCCTCCTTTTTTTATCATTGACCATATTGTTTGTTTCTTTTTATTTTTACCTGCGGTGGATCGTCGTTTTCTTCTTATATTTCCTCCACGTTTCTTTGCAGGTTTTCTTCTCCTTTTTCCACCTCCTTTCTTCTTTCCACCTCCAAACATCGTTTTACCCTTCATTTCTGCTGATACCGCTAAAGCTGCTGCTTTTTCACCGATACTAGCGTCACTGGATGTTACTCTTTGCCAAGCTTTTTCAGCAAGTGCTCTATCCGCTATTGATCTATTTTTAGTATCTGCAAACTTTGAATATGCTATATCGTGTTGTTTGCAGGCTTGATCAAGTTTATTTATTCCAAGATCTCCTCTAGCGAGTCTTTTTTTCAATTTTGTTCCAGGACCGCAATATTGATAACCTCCTGGTAAATGTAGTTCTACAGGTAATAAATCGATAGCTTTATTAACTATAGCTCCAACCGGCTTAGTAATAAGAGAAAGTGCTGTTGATGCTATTCCTCTTCCTCTCTTTATAACGTGTCGATTATGACTGATGCGTTGAACTTTCAACATGGTCTTTTATAGTGAAAGGAAATGTCGATACTTGTTTATTTTATAAATGCTTTATAATGAATGATGCACTTATCCTTTGACATTGTTTATTTATAAGTATGTTTGTTTTGGGTAAAACATTTTTTTCCAGTTTTGTGGAAGGATTGTATCTTCTTGATCATCATCACCTTTAGAAGTTCTTAAAGTATCAGTTTCCTTATTTAAAAAATATTTTTCCATAACATTCTTTTTAACCCAATTTAATTTTTGATCAGATTTTATGGGCTTTATTGTGTTATAAATATCATATAATACTACACTTAAGAGTCTTACAATGTAATTTACATTAACAGCATCAGTAAAATTAATAGGGTCTTTTAAGCTAGTCAATCGCAAGTCTTCACAAAAAAAAGACTGCTTATTTAAATCTTTTCTTAGAAAAAGATTATAGTATATGTGTCCCTTCTCATGCATTTGTGCTACTGTAACTACATCATTGTCTCTTATTCCTTCTGCAACATTGACTAGTGGTTTCCCTTTGCAATCAAAGGCTTATCGGCCGCCTTCTTGTAATACAGGAACTTGTCCAATTGTTGCTACATCAGTTTCATCCGACCCTTTTTTAACATTAGTAATTATTTTTGCATCAGCATCCCATTTCTTATCTTTTAATTTCATTATTTGACTTATTGTAGCTGCATGTGATTTTGCAGTTCCTTCCTTAACGTTAGTTAACACTTTATTTTTGCAATCAATTGTATTAATATCATGCGTAATACAATGATCTGTAAGATATTGAAGGTTTACAGCATCTTTCATATCTTTAGGGTCTCCAATATCATGTATTACAAAGTTGTAAAAGGAAAATGTATCTGTTTTTTCAGGGATGACTGAATGTAAATACTTTTTTGTAACTGAATCTTGATCATTAATAGGATCTGCTATATTGGCTATTCTAAGATCTTTTGCATCATATACTTTATTATTACTCCTAGGATCATATCGTAAGGTTTGGTTTATGTACCACATTAAATATTCTTTATTTACCGAATCATTCTTATCTATTGGTTTTGGAAGATTTACAATTCTATAAAAATTAGCGTTATACACTTCATTTTGAAGCTTTAAGCTAGGTAATGTTTCACTTCTTAAAGTTTTAAAATTTACCGCATCATTTTCATCTTTTGGATCATTTACAAACTTTAAACGTTTGTTATTTATATCATAATCTCCATCGGATGTTAGTGGTAAACCACCTCTTTTTCCATAAGATCCTGATTTGCTTCCAGTTTCGGAATACCGTCCAAACTTATCCACACTCATGGTTATACTGAATATTTAATCAGTTATACTTGTATTATATATACTCATATTTTTTATGCAATTACTCCTCGATTTCGCAGTTCGCCGACCAAAGCTACCCATTCATTTTCTAAACCACTATGTCCGGCTTGTTTAGCTTCATATATCAACTTCATTCTGTCAACCAATTTGTTTATATCGTTGTAGTATATTATATTAGTATCATACAAGTTTTTTAATAATCCTTTTCCTGATAAACTTGATTGATTTGTTTTTCTTCTTTTATGTAAAATATTTATTTCAGCAGAAGATAATGATTTTCTTTTTATGGGTTCCCTTCTTTTTGGTGGGAAAAGTTTAGCAATAATAGTTTTATATTTTTCTGATGCATTTCTATGAACATTAAAATTTTTAGAATAATTTTTCTTATGCGCATTTGTATCCTCCAATATTTGTTTAAAAATGTTTAAATCCTTTTTAGTATATTTATTAGGTTTCGGCTTAAAAATAAGTTCAAACAATCCTTTTGTACCCTTGTATTGTTTATTATTTATAATAATATTGTCATGTTCGTCTACATCAAGTTTGCTATCTCCAATCATTAGCCCATTTTCTTCTATTCTAGCACCAAAAGTATGATATTTTCGAGTTGGTTGTGCAGAATGTAACATTTTTAATACAAATTGTCTTGCAAGCGGCCCTTTATACGCGATATCCGAGCCCAATTTGCTCAAGTTGGATGGATTAATAGGCTCTTCTTCTTCTTGTTGTTCTTCGCTTGTAGTAAGACCTTCTTTTTCTGTTAAAACATCCGTTTCTTCACCTAGTTCGCTTTCTTCTTCAGTTGTTTCTCCTTGTTGTGTAAAACTTGTATCACTTTCATATTCTTCTTTTTGTTCAAATTTTGAAATGGGTAAAATAGCATCTCCGGAAAAATTAAATGTTGAATGTTTAACATTTTGTCCTAATTGTTTTAATGGCTCAGTAATAGGTTTAAATGTTGATTCCAGAAATTTCTCTCTTTCACTTATTCCTAATCTTAACGCTCTGTTTTTATGTCTAATAGAATCACTAAGTGATTTTATTTCTTTTAATAGCTTTTCCTGATTAACCATGTTTACACCATGAAGACTTGTACGATAATGTTGTTAATTAATGTATTAAAACAAATTTATCAAAACCTATGCGGTAACGACCATCTGTTATAGCTTTATCTTTCATAATTACCAAAAATCCATATTTTTCCGCCCAAGCTTTTCCACAAAGCTCTTTGAATTTATCAAATGACATATCAGCATTTACATGATCGTTGTATATATGTTTTAGGTTTGTATCGTCTTGTTTGAATAAAACTAAAATATTTGCATTGTCTCTAATTAGTTGTTTTGGAATTTTGCTATATGTTTGTCCGATATATATGCTATCAATATTATTATGTCTTCCCATGGCAAAATAGTTTCTAATAGTATCATGATTTTCACTAGATACATCATCAAATACAAATACAGAATACGGCTTAGCCTGGTCTGGTTGCATAACACTGTCACTAGCATTAAATTTGTAATAGTTAACATCGGGCACATTAGTCAGGATCTTTTCCAACAATTGATACTTTGGTTGATGTAAGGACTTTGAAAAAATATATAGGTTATTAAATCGCAATCCTTTTGTGTTTGTAATTAAGTTAAACACAACGTTAGTTTTGCCACAGTTTGAAGGACCGCTGACTATACATCGTACAGTGTTTGGAAATAAACTGCCGTGTTTACCATTGTTGATTTTAACGTTATCTACGGTTAAATCATCAATGTTATTAATATTAAATTTATCTTTATGGTGAACAATCTCCATCTTATTCAAAGGCAGAAGAGTAAATAAGTTGATTTAAAACTAAATCAAATCTTTTATAGGTATCCACGAGTCTTCAGTTTTATCAAACCCCAACCAACGTACTTTAACTTGGTCTTTTTTCCTTTGCAACACCTTTTCAACAAGATAAACATCGCCTACTGTTGACTTTAACAATTCATGTCCGTAAAAACCGCCTTGTAACAAATTTCCTTTGTTATCTTTTAAAATATAAGTTTCCGGTACAGTAGGTTGTACTTTATACACTGTAAAAACTTCGTTTGTCCAATTGGGCAGGTATTTTTTAGTAAACACTCCTTTGTATTTACTAATTCGAACTTTATCATTAACATTAAATTTTCTTGGTTTTCTTTGTTCCGCTTTTGGCTGTGTATTCTTTTTAATTCGTTGTAAAACTAGTTTAGCGTTTTTCTTATTCACTTTGTTAGGTGCCATACCGATAGTTCTATGAAACTTGTTGTTGTAATCGCTTATTAATTTTGGTAAGATATCAACCCATACGTAAGAACCTCTTTTCGAAAACATTTTATACATTGCACCTTTTAAGGTTCTATTAAATCTTTCAATTATAGCTGCCTTTTTCTCAGAATTTGTGGAATAATGATTTATGTTATATTTTTTCATTAACAAGGCAAAATGTTTATTAAAAAATTCTTTCCCATCATCAGTTTGTAAATGTTTAATTTTATTTTTATCTCTTTTTATAGCTACTTCCATAGCTTTTGTTATGCTGTTACCAGTTTTGTCTTTTAATGGCAAAGCATCTGCAACTTTAGTAAAACAATTAATAATCGTAAGTATGTATTTAAATCCTTTATTTATTTTACTATGCGGTTGCATTTCAATTAAATCTGCTTGATATAAATCATTTATTCCTTTTACAACAGTATTTCGTCGTGGAAACTTTATTCTTGCAGGTTTATGAAGTTCATTAACAATCTTTTCCTTTAAGTCTATCATGATGATTTTACTAACAAAGTCAAGTTAGTATTGAGTGTTTCTTTTTCTGCATCCGCTTTTATAGTTCAAGGTCATTTCAACATATTTTAAAAAAAGGGGAAATCACAGCGAGCATGCTGTGATTTCCCCTTTTTTTCTTTTTTTTCTTTTTTTATTTTTTTTCTTTTTTTTTCTTTTTTTCTTTTTCTTTTTACTCATTGATAGGATTGAGAGAGTAGTGGCCGAATGGTAGAGTGTGAATTTTGTCTGGAAGAATGTGTCGTTTGTCATCATTGGAGCAGAGTGCTTTTTTCACTTCTGTTACGCTGTACAGTTGATGGTTGAAACTTCTGATGGTGTTGAATTTTGCAGTTATAGTCGTTTCTTCAAATAAGCATTGCTTGTAGTGTTCAAAATTTACATTCTTCTTAAGATACAAACTTTTTACTCCCTTAGCTTTTTTAATAATATTGTTTTCTTCTATATGCAATTGTAGTGAATACAATTTTGACATTAGTGCAATAAGTTCTTTCAGTAAAATTCCATTTGCTTCGTCTTTAAATTTTCCAAGTTTCTTTTTGTTCCGATCATTGTCATAATTTAAATGATCTTTTGGATAGTCACTAAAATCAAATTCATTTTTGTGAACAAATGTTCGAAGATCCAAATACATATCTTCAGTAAGAATCCAGTAGATGAAAGCGTCCGTGTCCATGTAGGCGATTCCGATGTTATCTCTACCGTAGAAGGCGACCATTTTGTTGTAGTGGAAATCGTACATGTGGGTTTTGGAAATATCCAAGATTGACATTCCAACGTACAACGGACGATCCATTTTCACGCTTGTCTTCTTCATAGATACTGCCACAAGGTTTTCATTGATGATAACGGATGTTTCAAAGTTTGGTTTTTGTACAAGTTTTTCTAGTTTTATAGGATCTGTAATTAATTTAACATTTTTGTGTTTTCTTTTGTTTTCCAATGTTTTTCCAAATATCGCATTATTCATTAATTTAAAAAAGTCCTTTTGAAATGTTGATGTTGCAGCTGCTCTTCTTCTGGTGTTTGAATCAATGTACGGTTTTAACCAGCAAGATTGGGAAAATTTTAAAACTCTATGAATTTTGGTTATACGTAAACCCAATTGGAGTGCTTGTTGGACAACCCAAAAGTGAGCTACGTATCTTTGTTTATTTTCAAGAGTCATCATTAATTTTGGATGTTTGCCAATTGGTGAAACTTCTGTTTTTGCAAGGAGCGGAAGATCGTAATGAAAATCATGCAAGTGTTCTGGATATTCAAAGTCACAGTCCAATATGTATCCGGTGTCTCCGTCTTTTGAAATTTGCGAAATATCACCAATAGAGTCTGGATTAACCCATTCAAAGTTTCCAAAAGGAAGTGGATTAGACATGGCCCATCCGTATAAATTGTTGGCATCGAAATATCCTAAGAACACTGATGGTTTTTCTTTATCGTAGTTTGGAAGATATTTGTTGTTAGCTTTAACATGTCTAGTAACACTTTGGGTCAATCCACCTCTAACGCCCGATTCGATCATCAACACCATGTCAATATCTGTTAATAATTGAAGGTTGCACTTTGTTTCTTTTAGCATAGCTTGCCAAGCTAGTCCTGGAGAAGTATAAGAATGAAGAGGGTCTAATCCGTAAGCTTCAAAGCAGGTGTTTCTAAATTCTTCCATCACATCGCAGAGAAGGGTCACATCAAGTTTTACATAAAAGTCAGAATAATCTCCCAGAGTGTTCATTTCCAATTCGTCCCAAACTCTGCATGCGTGTTGATAGTCTTCAGGTGAAATGTCCAAATCGGTAAGTTTACTTTTGAAAGCTTCTGGTGGAGGAAGTGACGTTTCTTGAAATTTATGTAGTCCATCGATGTAATCATACGGGAAAACTCCTTTCCGAAGAACCAAATCCATTTTTTCTGCAGGTACAATTTTGCTTGTTTCTATTAAATTTTGTCTCCTTAAATTTTCAGAAAGTTTCATAAGACTGGAAGGCATAAATCGAAAAGAATCAACAAATCTAAGTTTAATTTTGCCCACCTTTTTTGAAAAGCTTATAAATTTTTCCATAGTTTGTGCTATAACGTCTATTTCACCGTTGTCTCTTGCTAATTCGGGAATGATAAAATGTCCATCGTATCCGCTAAGATTGTGAAAAACCACGGGAATAAAAGATGGTAGTTTGTAGTTGATGTTACATCCGTTGCAAGCTGCACCTCTGTAGGCTCCTGTCAGATGGTCATGGTCGCGAACTTTAACTTTAGTTTCTGTAAATTGATTGTTACACAAATAGCATGTTGTTGTCGAATCATAAAGATAAATTTCTTCCGGTGTCATAGGTGACATAGGAACCACATTGCTATACATTGCTTCCACTTTCCCAGCGATGTCGTATAAATCATCAACAAAGTATCGAGCTGCTTCTTCTCCACGATAAATCTTTGGTGTAGATGTCAAACCATATTCTTGAAGATGTTCTTCAGGCAGAGTGGATTTTACTATTAAACAGTAGCTGTTTGGTTTGTGAAGTTGATACTTTGTTCTGCTTGTAATTTCCTCTCCTTCTTCTTGTTCAAGTGGAAGCAATGAAGATTCAAAATCTGCATACACTACAACGGGAATTCTGTATTGTTGGATAACTTTATCAAATTTTACTTGTGATCTGCTAGGGTGTGGTAATTTAATTCTTACTTCATAGTTTCCATTGCATAATTTTTGATGTTCCATCAACCATTCTGAACCACCTCTTCTTAATGGTTTGTTTACAAAACAAAAACATCTTTTACAAGTGGTTTTTTCTACTTTATGTTTTGATAACTGTTTGCAAACTAGAGCTTCGAAATCTTTAATATATACATAATGTGAAATATCACCTTTTGTTATTAATAATAAATCGGTATGATCTCTGCGTTCGGTGGGTGTTATACGTAAGGGATAGACATTGTTGGATGAATCTAAGCCAAAGATGTTTACAGATGCAAAAGGATTTTTCTTTTCAAATTTTGATATGTCTTGAATTGAAACAGGATAAGTCATGCCTTGAAAGTTATACATATATGAAACCTCATCGTATGCTCTACTCGGTCGTTCCACATGATCTTCTACATATTTTGCAAGCATTGCATACTTGAAACATTCAGCATTTTCATTTTGTACATTAACACAAGATTTGGTTACTCGAATCTTCCTTGGCAAAGCAATATAACTACTACCTCTCATTCCATATCCATGTTTATGAACTCTCACATCTAAGCTTGTTATACTTAACAAACTCCATCCAGAACCTCTTCCTTCATGTTCTTGTAATTTTGTTAAAAGTTCTTCAAAACAATCATCCACAATTGAGCTTATATCCGATGCAAACATGATGGTTTTGTTTTTAGTTAAAAATCCTCTTGGTGATGTTTCATTCTGAACATTTGTAAATACAGTATCTAATAATATTCCAAACTTTATAAAATTTAATCTTCTTAGTTCATTCTTCAATGTTTCTGTTACTAATGTTTTTGCTTTCAATATAAATTGTGCTAGTTGCAATTGAGCATTGTCAATCTTAAAATGAGTTACTACACTGCCTGGTAAAGCTCGGGCGTATAATTCCACATCCAAAGATGGTCCGGGTGCGTATTGAATAACACTTGGTCTTGAATTTAGTTGTTGTTGATGGGTAGCCAGCATTTGATCTAATTCTTCTAAATCTTCTTCTTCTGCATTGTTTCTTGTTTCGTTGTTATGGTACACTTCTTTGTGTATTTGTAGTAAGTTTTCATTTTCAAAAGATTCTTCACAACTGATGCAGTAATACATGACGTAGGTGTGCTCTCCACAAAAGTTGCAGTAATAATAAGAAGCACTCTTAAACTACCCCTATTTATAGACTACCCCCACCACTTTTTCTGTATTAAACACAAAAAGTGTTAATAACAGTTAAATTTCTTATATTTCAAAACTCCTAAGTGTCAAGGTCAAATAATGCAAGTTTAAAAAAACATCTAAGTGTCAAATAATGCAGGTATTAAAAAAATCTAAGTGTCAAGGTCAAATAATGAAAGTTTTAGAAAAAATCTAAGTCTCAAGGTCAAATAATGGAAGTTTTAAAAAAATTCTAAGTCTCAAGGTCAAATAATGGAAGTTTTAAAAAAATCTAAGTGCCAACGTCAAATAATTTAAGTTCAAAATAATACATATATTATGCGTCGTAAGTGTGATCATCATTGCTGTTGTTTAAATATGTTATTTCCAAATCGTTATCGCTTTCATCTTCCTCCATGTCCGATGCCGGAAACAAACGTCGCCGAACAAGAGCATGTATATATTGTACTGGATCATAGTTAATTGTTACAACATGTGTTAACGGTGTTTCTTCGCCTATTGCTACTGGTACTTCCAAAATATTTTCTTCATCACTTGTAGCATCAGACGTAGCATCGGATGTAGCATCGGATGTAGCATCGGATGTAGCATCAGATGTATCTTCTACTGGAATCAAACTATTTTCAAAAATACTTTCGTCATCCGTTAAGTCTTCTGGTTCAACTATTTTATATATTTTTTCACAAATTGTACATCCAAAAGGAAAATTGTTGTCTGTTGGAGGCATTATAAAAGAAACTTGATATTGTAAAAATAAATGTTGAAGCAGATGTTTGAAATTTTTTCTAAGTCCAAAAGTATTAATTATTAGGAAGTTTTACAAGTCCAATGTAAAGTAAAAATAAAGAAAGAAGTGTTGTTGTCTGTTTAAACAGTTGCAAAAGAATGATAGGTTTGAAAATTTTTCAAAGTCCTAAAATATTAAATATTGAGAAGTTTTAACACTTAAAATATTTACAAATCCAATGTAAAGTAAAGAAAGAAATGTTGTTGCCTGTTGGAACAATGGCAAAAGAATGATGGAAACCAAACCCGCAGTAAGGGTCCTGTGGTTTGGGAGGGGGTAAGCGAGGAGGGGGGATGACCTCAAGCCGAGTTGGGGTCCGGGATCTGCGCGTGTGGTTCGGCATCAGTTGCTCGCTAGACAGTGAGGTGGTAACATGTTCAGAAGGCGCCCTGAACATTTTATCATTTTTGCTGTTTGGTGAAAATATCTTGGTGTTATTTGTATAATAACATCTTGACGTAGGACTGATTAATTTTAAGGCATGGTAGTTGTTTGTGCTTGTAGATACCCTAGGGTTTGTAGTTTGTTTTTAATTTGCTGGTTTGGTAGTTAGTATTATTTTAAAATCTTTCTTTTACTTACAATATATTTCTGCCTGGAATGTTTAAATTTAAAGTAAAATTTTTGTTTTTAGGAATGTTATATGATATGTTTTTAATACCTTTCTATTCCAATTTCCTTTTTCCAACAAGCTTGTTGAGGGCATTCCCTCTCTTGTCTTGTACTCCTTTTTAGTTAGGGACACCTTTCAATTCCAATTTCCTTTCCTTTTTTCCTTCCATCTTTTGCATGGTAAAACCAATAATGGTAAAACCGGCTACCGCTTTTGTAGTGATTACGCTCACCAAAGCGGGTCACTTACAACCTCTATACGTGCTGGATGGGTAGTTCGCCTACCTCCGGAGTTTCGCTAGACCTCAGTTGTTCTGCGTCGCTAATGGCGAGACACTGGCTCCTTTAGTGTTAGGAAATAAAAAACATATTTGTATAACATTTTTTCCTAAATTTAATTAAACAACTTGCTATTTCAAAATAACATTTTTGTTTTAGCTTAGCGTTGTGCGCTTATGGTGAGGTGTGTGAGTTCGCTTACGTGATGATCACACTGTAATCATGATGTGCAGCGCTGGGCTGTCTAGCTATTTTTTTTTAAACTAAATTTTATTTCTTTATTTTTTTATTTTTATTAATTCTTAAACTCTAGGCAGATTGTATTGTAAATTAGCTTTTCTTCTTTTAGGTTTCCGGGGGTGTACGGTTCTGTAAAACCGTACACCCCCATTTTCTTTTTAGTTATCGAATGACCTTGACCTACTTATTTTCAAGGTCAACAAAAAGACTTAGCGAAAATTTCTAAGTCTCAAGGTCATTTATATATAGGTAGATTTAGCTTTTCTTCTGTTATGTTTCTGAGGTGTACGGTTCTGTAAAACCGTACACCTCCATTTTCTTTTTAATTATTGAATGACCTTGACCTATTTATTTTCAAGGTCAATAGCAGTTAGCGAAAATTTATAAGTGTAAAAAGTAGGTCAAGGTCACCAAAAAATACCCTATGAACGGGGGAATAGACCGCTAAGTAATTCTTTTAGAATTACAAAGTGGTCTATTCCCCCGCTCCTATTTTTTTATTTCATTTTTACACTAACCTCTCAGTTTTAACAAAATGAGGTATTTGTTGTGCGCACTGCATAATGTTTGATTTACACAACACATCTTTTACCCTTTTTTAATAATATACGAACATTGTTCTTTTTAGGACTAGATTGTAAAAAGTAAAAAGTCATTTTGTTATCCCGCTTTTATAAGAAATTAACCCTCCATTGTAAATTTTGAAAATAGGTCAAGGTCATTCAAAAATACCCTATGAGCGGGGGAATAGACCGCTAAGTAATTCTTTTGGAATTACAAAGTGGTCTATTCCCCCGCTCCATTTTTTTTTTGTCTTGTGTTTAATTTGACCATTTAACTTTATCAGATGGAGATTTTCTTACTAAATAATAATGAACATTACTGATATTTGGAATTTGAAGATTTACTGGTAATTTGAGCAAGTAGAGTTCATCACAACATCTAAGAACAACATCCCTGTTACTGATCTTTTTTACAAAAACATATTTGTGGTTTAATTTCAATCTGTTGATTTTAATTCTCTTATAGTTTTCAATTTTTTCTGGCAATTCACTTTTGGAAGGTTCAATTTTGACTTTTTTAGAAGGTTGAATTTTGACTTTTTCGGAAGGTTCACGTTTGTTATGCAAATTACACAATTTTTCACCTACACTACACAACTTCACACACCTTTCACCTTTGTTCGCTCCTTTTTTTAAAATATGAGCACATTGTTCTTTCTTAAAACAGGATTTTCTTAATTTTTGAAGTTTTTGAAGTTTTTCAGAAATTTTCTTAGGAGATTTTTTTGGTGAAGATTTTTTTGGAGAAGGAGATTTTTTCGGTGAAGATTTTTTTGGAGAAGGAGATTTTTGTTTCACAATAGAAACAACAGATGATGATGATGATGTTCTTGATGACGAGGAAGAAGATCTGGACGAAGACGAAGTGCCTGCCATAGCGCTGGATCCTAAGAAAGTAAAGATTACTCTGTTTACCCTGCCTTTATAACAGCTCCCCACCCATTTACCCCCTCTACTTTTCGACGTCAAAAAAATATTCATCCAAGCTTTCTAACACTGGCAAGGAAACAGTTTCAAAAGGTTGATACAAAATTTCATAAATGTCTTGGTTTAAATTTTGCGAAGTTTGAAGATATTCTTCTATTTCCTGTACAAATTTCTGTTCGAATTGTTGGAATTCTTCTATATCCTGTAAAAATGTCTGTTCGGATTGTTCAAATTCTTGTTGTTCTAAGTTAAATGTTGGTGATTTCAAGTCTTCTTCCAATTTTTTAATGTAATCTATTGCATTTTGAACTATAGATTGTCTGTTAATTTTTTTTTGTTTTTGACTTTCCGGTACAACTAATTTTAATTTTTCAAAAGCTTTTTTTAATCTGTGTTGTCTTCTTTGTTCCCTTCGGTTTCTACTTAATCTTTGATCAATCGGGTATTTTTGGAAAGATTCCATAACGTTTTGTTGATTCAAAATGTAGCAAACTATTAATTCTATCCGCTCAATATATAGTGGAAACCCGGGGGAGGGGGAATCACCTTCGCCATCAAGGTGATTGGTACGTATTTAAAGCTTTGAGGTTTGCATAGCCAGACCATAACTATGAGCTCCTTGTACGAGTTGTGTTTGCAGCGTATCTGCTCAGACAACCCTATGCTTCGGCAAATTAGGGAGGTGTCAGAGCCGCTGCCGCAAATCTTGCAAGGCGAGCTCATTTATGAGCACAAAAAACGGTGTGTTTCTAAAACTAAAATTTGGTGGGAAATGCCAAATGCTGGCAAAAAATATGCGGCCTATGTCACATGGTACGTTTTCATTAACTGAATTGTTTTTTCTATTTACAATATATTATTTTATTAATTTTCTTTAAATTAATATTTTTTTTAGCGGCTTCCTGGTGCGAATCCGGATCAAGAACTGTACAGATACCTGAAACATGCATCTGAAAATGTAGGATACAAATTGAAGACGCCAATAACGCAAGAATATTGTCATCTTTGTGGTTGGTTTCCTCTGGAGCAATATGATATTAAATGTATGTGTTTATAAACACATATCAATAGAAGAAATTAAATAGGAGCGGGGAACAGAGCAGCTTGTGGTTTAACCACTTACTGCTCTGTTCCCCGTTCATAGGGTATGTTCAGATGACCTTGACCTAGTTATTTTGAAGGTTTATTGTAACTTAACAAAAACTTTCTAAGTCCATAACGAGGTCAAGGTCATTTAAATCTTAGCGGAAGAATGAAAAGAATAGCTACCAACATGCATTGTTGGTATCTATTCTTTTCTTTCCTCCTAGAAAACCCCCTTAGTCCGAGTCAACTTTGATGTAAAGTTTTGTACAAAATTGTACATAATAAAGGACCCATGATTCAAGTCCTTCGTAATCCATAGAATCCGAAGTGCAACAGATTTTTGTACCGTCTGCTTTAACAGCTTCAAGTACTCCACTGATGCAATTCAGATTGCTATGATACGTTTTTATGTACCATAGTACTTTTTTGGCTTCAACAAAGTTGTGCACAGCACCAAAGATCATGAGGGATTCCATGGCAAATATAACCACAAGACTGCAGCACACCTTATATATACTGTCGGTCCAAGGCGGCGGCCTCCTATGGCGACCTGGTTAACCCAATGGAGGGCGTTGTCCTTTGCCATCAAGGTGATTGGTACGTATTTAAGGCTGTGAGGTGAGCATAGTCAGCCCATAACAATGAGCTCCTTGTACGAGTTATGTTTGCAGCGGATCTGCTCAGACAACCCTATGCTTCGGCAAATTAGGGAGGTGTCAGAGCCGCTGCCGCAAATCTTGCAAAGCGAGCTCATTACTGAGCACAAGAAACGTTGTATATTTAAAACCTAAATTTGGTTTCAATTGGCAGATGGCGAGAAAATATGTGCCCTATGTGACTGGGTACGTTTTCATTAACAGTATTGTTCTTTTCTATTTACAATATATTATTTTATTAAATATCATTAAACTATTTTTTTTTTTAGGCTCTTCCTTCAGCCGAAGAGGGAGAACCGTTGCATAGGCAAATGATATACCGATTTGGAATCATAGGATACAAACTGGAAACACCAAGACCGCAAGAATTGTGCCAGCTGTGTGGATTCTTCCCATTTGCTAAATATCAAGTTAAATGTATGTGTTTATAAACATATATTATATGTTTATAAAGACATATCAATAAAAGAAATTAAATAGGGACGGGGAACAGAGCAGTTTGTGGTTTAACCACTTACTGCTCTGTTCCCCGTTCATAGGGTATCTTCAGATGACCTTGACCTACTTTTTAAGAACTCTATGGTGGGGGGAAATGCATATATATAAACCGTGGATTAAGTAAAAGACAACATTTCCCTCATCAGCATGGAAACTTTCCGGATGTCTTACAATGTTCATTGCACTCCTGTACAACATGTTCATTTTATGTTAAATTTAATCCATTTTCTTCAAAATGTAAATTTTTTTGCAATTTCTGTTACTGGAGAAAGATGGGTAAATTTAACATTAGAAACTGTCATGGTTACAATCAACCCTTTAATAGATCCTAATTGGTTTTCAACAGTGGAATCATATATTGATACTATGGCTTTCGAACAAGGATATCATTATCTTTGGGTTGATGTTAGTTACATCAACTTTCAAAACGAAACAGATGATGATGATGGATATGATTCTGCCACATAAAAAATATACATTAACGGAACTTCTTTCCCTGCCTTTTAGGAAAAAAGAGAGGAACAGTGTTAATTAATAACACTGTTCCTCTCTTTTTTCCGCTTAAAGTTAAATGACCTTGACCTAATTTTTATAGTTAAGAAATATACGAAGTAAAAAATAATAGAAAATGTACATTTTTTTTAAGTTTTTGCGTTATAACTTTTACACCGTTGGTTATATCGAAAAATGTTACTGGACCTTTTTTGTTTGTCTTTTAATTCCGCTTAATTTGACTACCCGCACGATGGATTTGGAGCATTTTTGTTATATCCACTGCCATCGTGTACGGCGACGCAGTTCTAAAGTTGAACGGCGACGAAATCAAGTAACCGGTTTTGCCGGAGGGGGGAGGGGGTTTCCGCGTGGTTCATTGTGAAATTGAAGTAGGTGTTGTTAGGACGGTGGCAAAGGAAAGAATAACTTGTCGAGTGTAGAGTGTAGAGTGTGTTAAGCAATCAAGGACAGGTGTGCCGGGTGATGCAACAAGGACGACGACCTGTATTCGCCGGCCGGCCGCAAGCGAAAGTGCGGCGCAAGGTCAACCAGTTGTATTGCTAACTGGTCGGCAACAAGCGAAAGCATGCGAGGTCAAACCCGGCCCACTCGGTCTCGTTTATCTTTTAAAACTCGCATGATAGGGTTTGCAAACATATTAATTCAAATATGATGTAAAAATTTTCTTACGATATTTTGTTACAAATCTTTTTAAGGCAAATGTTAAGAAACCATGTTTCTATTTTAATCGCAACTACAGTTTCGATTTCTTTAACTAAATATTATAGCTAAGTATTAAAGTAATATAATAAAGTAGCATCTTTAAAAATATTGTAACTTGTACAAAGTTAAATAAGTATTTTAAGCCAAATGTTAAAAACAATTGTTTAGTACTGAGATGTTCACCCTACAACACCTACGTTAGAACTAACACTACAAATCCAAAAATTGCGAGGAGTCTCTCATGGTGGTGGGGGGAGGGCAGATGTTCCGAGCTGCACATGTCAAGGGAGGTTGCAACGCCGATACTGACACATCAGTTTGCTAGTAGAACCGGCAGAGTAAACATCTAAATAAACATGAGTTCTGTTTTATATGTTTCTTTTATTAAAGATGGACTTTGCATTGAAACGCAAAGTTTTCCTATTGATGCAGATCCTATACAACAAATTTTAGTACATCCTCCAGAAAGTTATGATTCCATCTACATTTCAGTGCAAGAAACAAACGACCCCCCACCACCAACAACTCCTGATGCACAGTAGGACACGGCTACCACACGTCATTAAAGCTTCAGCTCTTTACCCGAGCACACATGGACTCTGAGCTTCAATATAATACTGTTTCTTCTACATCTACACCAACTTCCGAACAATTACCTACTACAAATGAAACTACTACAAGTCTACAAGTAAATGAAATTTCATCAACTGTTAGTTCTGATGCGCAAGCAATAATGTTATCATTAATTGGTTTCGACTAAAAAATTCAACAATGGAAGAAGAAAGAAATTCGCTACTTTACAACTTGGTTTTTGTGAACCCGTCGAAATTTATTATTTGCCTACTTTCATTTTTATGTGGTTACAATTTTGGTTACCTTGTTCAGGAAATGCTAACAGATAAAAAGGAAGAACATTCGCTATATTTTAAAGTTTATGTTTATGTAATTGCATCTTTATTTGGATACTTTGTAGCAGGATATTTTCTTGTTAATTTGTCAATTCCATTTTTTACATGGTATTTTAACAGACGTGAAAATCAACAAAACAACAGTTTGTAAAAAGAAACAAAAATTATCTTGCATTTTCGGAAAATCCGAAAATGCAAGATCTTTTTTAAAAACACCCCCAAAAGACCTTGACACACTTCCGGCCATTTAAAATTTAAATACCCAGCACAGCAGGGCATTTAAACTTTAAATACCCACCAAAAACACGTCACAGCTACGTCACAGCTGATGACGTCACTTCCGGTCACGTGACCGGAAGTAGCTGTCAAAAAATTGACTGCCTGTCAAAGTTTGATTGGGCCAGCAGCCCCACTATTGCACTACTCGGTATACTCGGTATACTTAGGGTGATAGAATAGGACCAGAACTTCTGTATTATACCACCCAAGTTACCGTAAAAACTTAGGTTTTGGAAATATGGCTGATTAAAGTAGTCGCATTGAGATGTGCGGACAGAGATTTGTCGAAGTTTGACACGAAATATAAAAAAAATACGGAGGTGTGCCAACATGACGTACACATAGGATGATAGAATAGGTCCAGAACTTTAGTACTATACCACCCAAGTTACCGTAAAACCTTAGGTTTTGGAAATATGGCTGATTAAAGTAGTCGCATTGAGATGTGCGGACAGCGATTTGTCTAAGTTTGACATGAAATATAAAAATAAATACGGAATTGTGGATACATGACGTACACATAGGGTGATAGAATAGGACCAGAACTTCTGTATTATACCACCCAAGTTACCGTAAAAAACTTAGGTTTTGGAAATATGGCTGATTAAATTAGTCGCTATGCGATGTGCGGACAACGATTTGTCTAAGTTTGACATGAAATATAAAAATAAATACGGAATTGTGGATACATGACGTACACATAGGGTGATAGAATAGGACCAGAACTTCTGTATTATACCACCCAAGTTACCGTAAAAACTTAGGTTTTGGAAATATGGCTGATTAAAGTAGTCGCATTGAGATGTGCGGACAGCGATTTGTCAAAGTATGACATGAAAAATAAAATAAATACGGAAGTGTGCCAACATGACGTACACATAGGATGAAAGAATAGGACCAGAACTTTAGTACTATACCACCCAAGTTACCTTAAAAACTTAGGTTTTGGAAATATGGGTGATTAAATTAGTCGCTATGCGATGTGCGGACAACGATTTGTCTAAGTATGACATGAAATATAATAATAAATACGGAGGTGTGCCAACATTACGTACACGTAGGGTGATAGAATAGGACCAGAACTTCTGTATTATACCACCCAAGTTACCTTAAAAACTTAGGTTTTGGAAATATGGCTGATTAAAGTAGTCGCATTGAGATGTGCGGACAGAGATTTGTCGAAGTTTGACACGAAATATAAAAAAAAAATACGGAGGTGTGCCAACATGACGTACACATAGGATGATAGAATAGGTCCAGAACTTTAGTACTATACCACCCAAGTTACCGTAAAAACTTAGGTTTTGGAAATATGGGTGATTAAATTAGTCGCTATGCGATGTGCGGACAACGATTTGTCTAAGTTTGACATGAAATATATAAATAAATACGGAATTGTGGATACATGACGTACACATAGGGTGATAGAATAGGACCAGAACTTCTGTATTATACCACCCAAGTTACCGTAAAAACTTAGGTTTTGGAAATATGGGTGATTAAATTAGTCGCTATGCGATGTGCGGACAACGATTTGTCTAAGTTTGACATGAAATATAAAAATAAATACAGAATTTTGGATACATGACGTACACATTGGGTGATAGAATAGGATTAGAACTACATTATTATACCACTCAGGTTACCGTCAAAACTTAGGTTTTGGAAATACGGGTGATTAAAATAGTCGCTTTGGATGTGTGGACACGATCCACCTAAGTTTGACATAAAATATAAAATAAATACGGCAGTGTGTCAGCATGACGTACACGTAGGATGAAAGAATAGGACCAGAACTTTAGTACTATACCACCCAAGTTACCTTAAAAACTTAGGTTTTGGGAATATGGGTGATTAAATTAGTCGCTATGCGATGTGCGGACAACGTTTTGTCTAAGTATGACATGAAATATAATAATAAATACGGAGGTGTGCCAAAATTACGTACACGTAGGGTGATAGAATAGGACCAGAACTTCTGTATTATTCCCACCCAAGTTACCGTAAAAACTTAGGTTTTGGAAATATGGCTGATTAAAGTAGTCGCATTGAGATGTGCGGACAGAGATTTGTCGAAGTTTGACACGAAATATAAAAAAAATACGGAGGTGTGCCAACATGACGTACACAAAGGATGATAGAATAGGTCCAGAACTTTAGTACTATACCACCCTAGTTACCGTAAAACCTTAGGTTTTGGAAATATGGCTGATTAAAGTAGTCGCATTGAGATGTGCGGAGAGCGATTTGTCTAAGTTTGACATGAAATATAAAAATAAATACGGAAGTGTGCCAACATGACGTACACATAGGATGATAGAATAGGTCCTGAAATTTAGTATTATACCACCCAAGTTACCTTAAAAACTTAGGTTTTGGAAATATGGGTGATTAAATTAGTCGCTATGCGATGTGCGGACAACGATTTGTCTAAGTTTGACATGAAATATAAAATAAATATGGAAGTGTGCCAACATGACGTACACATAGGATGAAAGAATAGGACCAGAACTTTAGTACTATACCACCCAAGTTACCTTAAAAACTTAGGTTTTGGAAATATGGGTGATTAAATTAGTCGCTATGCGATGTGCGGACAGCGATTTGTCAAAGTATGACATGAAAAATAAAATAAATACGGAAGTGTGCCAACATGACGTACACATAGGATGATAGAATAGGTCCTGAAATTTAGTATTATACCACCCAAGTTACCTTAAAAACTTAGGTTTTGGAAATATGGGTGATTAAATTAGTCGCTATGCGATGTGCGGACAACGATTTGTCTAAGTTTGACATGAAATATAAAAATAAATACGGAATTGTGGATACATGACGTACACATAGGGTGATAGAATAGGACCAGAACTTCTGTATTATACCACCCAAGTTACCGTAAAAACTTAGGTTTTGGAAATATGGGTGATTAAATTAGTCGCTATGCGATGTGCGGACAACGATTTGTCTAAGTTTGACATGAAATATAAAAATAAATACAGAATTTTGGATACATGACGTACACATTGGGTGATAGAATAGGATTAGAACTACATTATTATACCACTCAGGTTACCGTCAAAACTTAGGTTTTGGAAATACGGGTGATTAAAATAGTCGCTTTGGATGTGTGGACACGATCCACCTAAGTTTGACATAAAATATAAAATAAATACGGCAGTGTGTCAGCATGACGTACACGTAGGATGAAAGAATAGGACCAGAACTTTAGTACTATACCACCCAAGTTACCTTAAAAACTTAGGTTTTGGAAATATGGGTGATTAAATTAGTCGCTATGCGATGTGCGGACAACGTTTTGTCTAAGTATGACATGAAATATAATAATAAATACGGAGGTGTGCCAACATTACGTACACGTAGGGTGATAGAATAGGACCAGAACTTCTGTATTATTCCCACCCAAGTTACCGTAAAAACTTAGGTTTTGGAAATATGGCTGATTAAAGTAGTCGCATTGAGATGTGCGGACAGAGATTTGTCGAAGTTTGACACGAAATATAAAAAAAATACGGAGGTGTGCCAACATGACGTACACAAAGGATGATAGAATAGGTCCAGAACTTTAGTACTATACCACCCTAGTTACCGTAAAACCTTAGGTTTTGGAAATATGGCTGATTAAAGTAGTCGCATTGAGATGTGCGGAGAGCGATTTGTCTAAGTTTGACATGAAATATAAAAATAAATACGGAAGTGTGCCAACATGACGTACACATAGGATGATAGAATAGGTCCTGAAATTTAGTATTATACCACCCAAGTTACCTTAAAAACTTAGGTTTTGGAAATATGGGTGATTAAATTAGTCGCTATGCGATGTGCGGACAACGATTTGTCTAAGTTTGACATGAAATATAAAATAAATACGGAAGTTTGCCAACATGACGTACACATAGGATGAAAGAATAGGACCAGAACTTTAGTACTATACCACCCAAGTTACCTTAAAAACTTAGGTTTTGGAAATATGGGTGATTAAATTAGTCGCTATGCGATGTGCGGACAGCGATTTGTCAAAGTATGACATGAAAAATAAAATAAATACGGAAGTGTGCCAACATGACGTACACATAGGATGATAGAATAGGTCCTGAAATTTAGTATTATACCACCCAAGTTACCTTGAAAACTTAGGTTTTGGAAATATGGGTGATTAAATTAGTCGCTATGCGATGTGCGGACAACGATTTGTCTAGGTTCGACATGAAATATAAAAATAAATACGGAATTGTGGATACATGACGTACACATAGGGTGATAGAATAGGACCAGAACTTCTGTATTATACCACCCAAGTTACCGTAAAAACTTAGGTTTTGGAAATATGGCTGATTAAAGTAGTCGCATTGAGATGTGCGGACAGAGATTTGTCGAAGTTTGACACGAAATATAAAAAAAATACGGAGGTGTGCCAACATGACGTACACATAGGATGATAGAATAGGTCCAGAACTTTAGTACTATACCACCCAAGTTACCGTAAAAACTTAGGTTTTGGAAATATGGCTGATTAAAGTAGTCGCATTGAGATGTGCGGACAGCGATTTGTCAAAGTATGACATGAAAAATAAAATAAATACGGAAGTGTGCCACATGACGTACACATAGGATGATAGAATAGGTCCTGAAATTTAGTATTATACCACCCAAGTTACCTTAAAAACTTAGGTTTTGGAAATATGGGTGATTAAATTAGTCGCTATGCGATGTGCGGACTACGATTTGTCTAAGTTTGACATGAAATATAAAAATAAATACGGAATTGTGGATACATGACGTACACATAGGGTGATAGAATAGGACCAGAACTTCTGTATTATACCACCCAAGTTACCGTAAAAACTTAGGTTTTGGAAATATGGGTGATTAAATTAGTCGCTATGCGATGTGCGGACAACGATTTGTCTAAGTTTGACATGAAATATAAAAATAAATACAGAATTTTGGATACATGACGTACACATTGGGTGATAGAATAGGATTAGAACTACATTATTATACCACTCAGGTTACCGTCAAAACTTAGGTTTTGGAAATACGGGTGATTAAAATAGTCGCTTTGGATGTGTGGACACGATCCACCTAAGTTTGACATAAAATATAAAATAAATACGGCAGTGTGTCAGCATGACGTACACGTAGGATGAAAGAATAGGACCAGAACTTTAGTACTATACCACCCAAGTTACCTTAAAAACTTAGGTTTTGGAAATATGGGTGATTAAATTAGTCGCTATGCGATGTGCGGATAACGTTTTGTCTAAGTATGACATGAAATATAATAATAAATACGGAGGTGTGCCAACATTACGTAAACGTAGGGTGATAGAATAGGACCAGAACTTCTGTATTATACCACCCAAGTTACCGTAAAAACTTAGGTTTTGGAAATATGGCTGATTAAAGTAGTCGCATTGAGATGTGCGGACAGAGATTTGTCGAAGTTTGACACGAAATATAAAAAAATACGGAGGTGTGCCAACATGACGTGCACATAGGATGATAGAATAGGTCCAGAACTTTAGTACTATACCACCCAAGTTACCGTAAAACCTTAGGTTTTGGAAATATGGCTGATTAAAGTAGTCGCATTGAGATGTGCGGACAGCGATTTGTCTAAGTTTGACATGAAATATAAAAATAAATACGGAATTGTGGATACATGACGTACACATAGGGTGATAGAATAGGACCAGAACGTCTGTATTATACCACCCCAAGTTACCGTAAAAACTTAGGTTTTGGAAATATGGCTGATTAAATTAGTCGCTATGCGATGTGCGGACAACGATTTGTCTAAGTTTGACATGAAATATAAAAATAAATACGGAATTTTTGGATACATGACGTACACATAGGGTGATAGAATAGGACCAGAACTTCTGTATTATACCACCCAAGTTACCGTAAAAACTTAGGTTTTGGAAATATGGCTGATTAAAGTAGTCGCATTGAGATGTGCGGACAGCGATTTGTCAAAGTATGACATGAAAAATAAAATAAATACGGAAGTGTGCCAACATGACGTACACATAGGATGAAAGAATAGGACCAGAACTTTAGTACTATACCACCCAAGTTACCTTAAAAACTTAGGTTTTGGAAATATGGGTGATTAAATTAGTCGCTATGCGATGTGCGGACAACGATTTGTCTAAGTATGACATGAAATATAATAATAAATACGGAGGTGTTCAAACATTACGTACACGTAGGGTGATAGAATAGGACCAGAACTTCTGTATTATACCACCCAAGTTACCATAAAAACTTAGGTTTTGGAAATATGGCTGATTAAAGTAGTCGCATTGAGATGTGCGGACAGAGATTTGTCGAAGTTTGACACGAAATATAAAAAAAAATACGGAGGTGTGCCAACATGACGTACACATAGGATGATAGAATAGGTCCAGAACTTTAGTACTATACCACCCAAGTTACCGTAAAAACTTAGGTTTTGGAAATATGGGTGATTAAATTAGTCGCTATGCGATGTGCGGACAACGATTTGTCTAAGTTTGACATGAAATATAAAAATAAATAAATACGGAATTTTGGATACATGACGTACACATTGGGTGATAGAATAGGATTAGAACTATATTATGATACCACTCAGGTTACCGTAAAAACTTAGGTTTTGGAAATATGGCTGATTAAAGTAGTCGCATTGAGATGTGCGGACAGCGATTTGTCAAAGTATGACATGAAAAATAAAATAAATACGGAAGTGTGCCAACATGACGTACACATAGGATGATAGAATAGGTCCTGAAATTTAGTATTATACCACCAAGTTACCTTAAAACTTAGGTTTTGGAAATATGGGTGATTAAATTAGTCGCTATGCGATGTGCGGACAACGATTTGTCTAAGTATGACATGAAATATAATAATAAATACGGAGGTGTGCCACATTACGTTCATATAGGGTGATAGAGTAGGACCAGAACTTCTGTATTATACCACCCAAGTTACCGTAAAAACTTAGGTTTTGGAAATATGGCTGATTAAAGTAGTCGCATTGAGATGTGCGGACAGAGATTTGTCAAAGTATGACATGAAAAATAAAATAAATACGGAAGTGTGCCAACATGACGTACACATAGGATGATAGAATAGGTCCTGAAATTTAGTATTATACCACCCAAGTTACCTTAAAAACTTAGGTTTTGGAAATATGGGTGATTAAATTAGTCGCTATGCGATGTGCGGACAACGATTTGTCTAAGTTTGACATGAAATATAAAAATAAATACGGAATTGTGGATACATGACGTACACATAGGGTGATAGAATAGGACGAGAACTTCTGTATTATACCACCCAAGTTACCGTCAAAACTTAGGTTTTGGAAATATGGCTGATTAAAGTAGGCGCATTGAGATGTGCGGACAGCGATTTGTCAAAGTATGACATGAAAAATAAAATAAATACGGAAATGTGCCAACATGACGTACACATAGGATGATAGAATAGGTCCTGAAATTTAGTATTATACCACCCAAGTTACCTTAAAAACTTAGGTTTTAGAAATATGGGTGATTAAATTAGTCGCTATGCGATGTGCGGACAACGATTTGTCTAAGTTTGACATGAAATATAAAAATAAATACGGAATCGTGGATACATGACGTACACATAGGGTGATAGAATAGGACCAGAACTTCTGTATTATACCACCCAAGTTACCGTAAAAACTTAGGTTTTGGAAATATGGGTGATTAAATTAGTCGCTATGCGATGTGCGGACAACGATTTGTCTAAGTTTGACATGAAATATAAAAATAAATACAGAATTTTGGATACATGACGTACACATTGGGTGATAGAATAGGATTAGAACTACATTATTATACCACTCAGGTTACCGTCAAAACTTAGGTTTTGGAAATACGGGTGATTAAAATAGTCGCTTTGGATGTGTGGACACGATCCACCTAAGTTTGACATAAAATATAAAATAAATACGGCAGTGTGTCAGCATGACGTACACGTATGATGAAAGAATAGGACCAGAACTTTAGTACTATACCACCCAAGTTACCTTAAAAACTTAGGTTTTGGAAATATGGGTGATTAAATTAGTCGCTATGCGATGTGCGGACTACGTTTTGTCTAAGTATGACATGAAATATAATAATAAATACGGAGGTGTGCCAACATTACGTACACGTAGGGTGATAGAATAGGACCAGAACTTCTGTATTATTCCCACCCAAGTTACCGTAAAAACTTAGGTTTTGGAAATATGGCTGATTAAAGTAGTCGCATTGAGATGTGCGGACAGAGATTTGTCGAAGTTTGACACGAAATATAAAAAAAATACGGAGGTGTGCCAACATGACGTACACAAAGGATGATAGAATAGGTCCAGAACTTTAGTACTATACCACCCTAGTTACCGTAAAACCTTAGGTTTTGGAAATATGGCTGATTAAAGTAGTCGCATTGAGATGTGCGGAGAGCGATTTGTCTAAGTTTGACATGAAATATAAAAATAAATACGGAAGTGTGCCAACATGACGTACACATAGGATGATAGAATAGGTCCTGAAATTTAGTATTATACCACCCAAGTTACCTTAAAAACTTAGGTTTTGGAAATATGGGTGATTAAATTAGTCGCTATGCGATGTGCGGACAACGATTTGTCTAAGTTTGACGTGAAATATAAAAATAAATACGGAATTGTGGATACATGACGTACACATAGGGTGATAGAATAGGACCAGAACTTCTGTATTATACCACCCAAGTTACCGTAAAAACTTAGGTTTTGGAAATATGGGTGATTAAATTAGTCGCTATGCGATGTGCGGACAACGATTTGTCTAAGTTTGACATGAAATATAAAAATAAATACAGAATTTTGGATACATGACGTACACATTGGGTGATAGAATAGGATTAGAACTACATTATTATACCACTCAGGTTACCGTCAAAACTTAGGTTTTGGAAATACGGATGATTAAAATAGTCGCTTTGGATGTGTGGACACGATCCACCTAAGTTTGACATAAAATATAAAATAAATACGGCAGTGTGTCAGCATGACGTACACGTAGGATGAAAGAATAGGACCAGAACATTAGTACTATACCACCCAAGTTACCTTAAAAACTTAGGTTTTGGAAATATGGGTGATTAAATTAGTCGCTATGCGATGTGCGGACAACGTTTTGTCTAAGTATGACATGAAATATAATAATAAATACGGAGGTGTGCCAACATTACGTACACGTAGGGTGATAGAATAGGACCAGAACTTCTGTATTATTCCCACCCAAGTTACCGTAAAAACTTAGGTTTTGGAAATATGGCTGATTAAAGTAGTCGCATTGAGATGTGCGGACAGAGATTTGTCGAAGTTTGACACGAAATATAAAAAAAATACGGAGGTGTGCCAACATGACGTACACAAAGGATGATAGAATAGGTCCAGAACTTTAGTACTATACCACCCTAGTTACCGTAAAACCTTAGGTTTTGGAAATATGGCTGATTAAAGTAGTCGCATTGAGATGTGCGGAGAGCGATTTGTCTAAGTTTGACATGAAATATAAAAATAAATACGGAATTGTGGATACATGACGTACACATAGGGTGATAGAATAGGACCAGAACTTCTGTATTATACCACCCAAGTTACCGTAAAAACTTAGGTTTTGGAAATATGGGTGATTAAATTAGTCGCTATGCGATGTGCGGACAACGATTTGTCTAAGTTTGACATGAAATATAAAAATAAATACGGAATTGTGGATACATGACGTACACATAGGGTGATAGAATAGGACCAGAACTTCTGTATTATACCACCCAAGTTACCGTAAAAACTTAGGTTTTGGAAATATGGCTGATTAAATTAGTCGCATTGAGATGTGCGGACAGCGATTTGTCGAAGTTTGACACGAAATATAAAAAAAAATACGGAGGTGTGCCAACATGACGTACACATAGGATGATAGAATAGGTCCAGAACTTTAGGACTATACCACCCAAGTTACCGTAAAAACTTAGGTTTTGGAAATATGGCTGATTAAAGTAGTCGCATTGAGATGTGCGGACAGCGATTTGTCAAAGTATGACATGAAAAATAAAATAAATACGGAAGTGTGCCAACATGACGTACACATAGGATAATAGAATAGGTCCTGAAATTTAGTATTATACCACCCAAGTTACCTTAATAACTTAGGTTTTGGAAATATGGGTGATTAAATTAGTCGCTATGCGATGTGCGGACAACGATTTGTCTAGGTTCGACATGAAATATAAAAATAAATACGGAATTGTGGATACATGACGTACACATAGGGTGATAGAATAGGACCAGAACTTCTGTATTATACCACCCAAGTTACCTTAAAAACTTAGGTTTTAGAAATATGACTGATTAAAGTAGTCGCTATGCGATGTGCGGACAACGATTTGTCTAAGTATGACATTAAATATAATAATAAATACGGAGGTGTGCCAACATGACGTACACATAGGATAATAGAATAGGTCCAGAACTTTAGTACTATACCACCCAAGTTACCGTAAAAACTTAGGTTTTCGAAATATGGCTGATTAAAGTAGTCGCATTGAGATGTGCGGACAGCGATTTGTCTAAGTTTACATGAAATATAAAAATAAATACGGAATTGTGTATACATGACGTACACATAGGGTGATAGAATAGGACCAGAACTTCTGTATTATACCACCCAAGTTACCGTAAAAACTTAGGTTTTGGAAATATGGCTGATTAAAGTAGTCGCATTGAGATGTGCGGACAGAGATTTGTCGAAGTTTGACACGAAATATAAAAAAAATACGGAGGTGTGCCAACATGACGTACACATAGGATGATAGAATAGGTCCAGAACTTTAGTACTATACCACCCAAGTTACCTTAAAAACTTAGGTTTTGGAAATACGGGTGATTAAAATAGTCGCTTTGGATGTGGGGACAGCGATCCACCTAAGTTTGACATAAAATATAAAATAAATACGGAGGTGTGTCAGCATGACGTACACGTAGGATGAAAGAATAGGACTAGAACTTTAGTACTATACCACCCAAGTTACCTTAAAAACTTAGGTTTTGGAAATATGGGTGATTAAATTAGTCGCTATGCGATGTGCGGACAACGATTTGTCTAAGTATGACATGAAATATAATAATAAATACGGAGGTGTGCCAACATTACGTACACGTAGGGTGATAGAATAGGACCAGAACTTCTGTATTATACCACCCAAGTTACCGTAAAAACTTAGGTTTTGGAAATATGGGTGATTAAATTAGTCGCTATGCGATGTGCGGACAACGATTTGTCTAAGTTTGACATGAAATATAAAAATAAATACAGAATTTTGGATACATGACGTACACATTGGGTGATAGAATAGGATTAGAACTACATTATTATACCACTCAGGTTACCGTCAAAACTTAGGTTTTGGAAATACGGGTGATTAAAATAGTCGCTTTGGATGTGTGGACACGATCCACCTAAGTTTGACATAAAATATAAAATAAATACGGCAGTGTGTCAGCATGACGTACACGTAGGATGAAAGAATAGGACCAGAACTTTAGTACTATACCACCCAAGTTACCTTAAAAACTTAGGTTTTGGAAATATGGGTGATTAAATTAGTCGCTATGCGATGTGCGGATAACGTTTTGTCTAAGTATGACATGAAATATAATAATAAATACGGAGGTGTGCCAACATTACGTAAACGTAGGGTGATAGAATAGGACCAGAACTTCTGTATTATACCACCCAAGTTACCGTAAAAACTTAGGTTTTGGAAATATGGCTGATTAAAGTAGTCGCATTGAGATGTGCGGACAGAGATTTGTCGAAGTTTGACACGAAATTAAAAAAAATACGGAGGTGTGCCAACATGACGTGCACATAGGATGATAGAATAGGTCCAGAACTTTAGTACTATACCACCCAAGTTACCGTAAAACCTTAGGTTTTGGAAATATGGCTGATTAAAGTAGTCGCATTGAGATGTGCGGACAGCGATTTGTCTAAGTTTGACATGAAATATAAAAATAAATACGGAATTGTGGATACATGACGTACACATAGGGTGATAGAATAGGACCAGAACTTCTGTATTATACAACCCAAGTTACCGTAAAAACTTAGGTTTTGGAAATATGGCTGATTAAATCAGTCGCTATGCGATGTGCGGACAACGATTTGTCTAAGTTTGACATGAAATATAAAAATAAATACGGAATTGTGGATACATGACGTACACATAGGGTGATAGAATAGGACCAGAACTTCTGTATTATACCACCCAAGTTACCGTAAAAACTTAGGTTTTGGAAATATGGCTGATTAAAGTAGTCGCATTGAGATGTGCGGACAGCGATTTGTCAAAGTATGACATGAAAAATAAAATAAATACGGAGGTGTGCCAACATGACGTACACATAGGATGAAAGAATAGGACCACAACTTTAGTACTATACCACCCAAGTTACCTTAAAAACTTAGGTTTTGGAAATATGGGTGATTAAATTAGTCGCTATGCGATGTGCGGACAACGATTTGTCTAAGTATGACATGAAATATAATAATAAATACGGAGGTGTGCCAACATTACGTACACGTAGGGTGATAGAATAGGACCAGAACTTCTGTATTATACCACCCAAGTTACCTTAAAAACTTAGGTTTTGGAAATATGGCTGATTAAAGTAGTCGCATTGAGATGTGCGGACAGAGATTTGTCGAAGTTTGACACGAAATATAAAAAAAATACGGAGGTGTGCCAACATGACGTACACATAGGATGATAGAATAGGTCCAGAACTTTAGTACTATACCACCCAAGTTACCGTAAAAACTTAGGTTTTGGAAATATGGGTGATTAAATTAGTCGCTATGCGATGTGCGGACAACGATTTGTCTAAGTTTGACATGAAATATAAAAATAAATAAATACGGAATTTTGGATACATGACGTACACATTGGGTGATAGAATAGGATTAGAACTATATTATGATACCACTCAGGTTACCGTAAAAACTTAGGTTTTGGAAATATGGCTGATTAAAGTAGTCGCATTGAGATGTGCGGACAGCGATTTGTCAAAGTATGACATGAAAAATAAAATAAATACGGAAGTGTGCCAACATGACGTACACATAGGATGATAGAATAGGTCCTGAAAATTAGTATTATACCACCCAAGTTACCTTAAAAACTTAGGTTTTGGAAATATGGGTGATTAAATTAGTCGCTATGCGATGTGCGGACAACGATTTGTCTAAGTATGACATGAAATATAATAATAAATACGGAGGTGTGCCACATTACGTTCATATAGGGTGATAGAGTAGGACCAGAACTTCTGTATTATACCACCCAAGTTACCGTAAAAACTTAGGTTTTGGAAATATGGGTGATTAAATTAGTCGCTATGCGATGTGCGGACAACGATTTGTCTAAGTTTGACATGAAATATAAAAATAAATACAGTATTTTGGATACATGACGTACACATTGGGTGATAGAATAGGATTAGAACTACATTATTATACCACTCAGGTTACCGTCAAAACTTAGGTTTTGGAAATACGGGTGATTAAAATAGTCGCTTTGGATGTGTGGACACGATCCACCTAAGTTTGACATAAAATATAAAATAAATACGGCAGTGTGTCAGCATGACGTACACGTAGGATGAAAGAATAGGACCAGAACTTTAGTACTATACCACCCAAGTTACCTTAAAAACTTAGGTTTTGGAAATATGGGTGATTAAATTAGTCGCTATGCGATGTGCGGACAACGTTTTGTCTAAGTTTGACATGAAATATAATAATAAATACGGAGGTGTGCCAACATTACGTACACGTAGGGTGATAGAATAGGACCAGAACTTTTGTATTATTCCCACCCAAGTTACCGTAAAAACTTAGGTTTTGGAAATATGGCTGATTAAAGTAGTCGCATTGAGATGTGCGGACAGAGATTTGTCGAAGTTTGACACGAAATATAAAAAAAATACGGAGGTGTGCCAACATGACGTACACAAAGGATGATAGAATAGGTCCAGAACTTTAGTACTATACCACCCTAGTTACCGTAAAACCTTAGGTTTTGGAAATATGGCTGATTAAAGTAGTCGCATTGAGATGTGCGGAGAGCGATTTGTCTAAGTTTGACATGAAATATAAAAATAAATACGGAAGTGTGCCAACATGACGTACACATAGGATGATAGAATAGGTCCTGAAATTTAGTATTATACCACCCAAGTTACCGTAAAAACTTAGGTTTTGGAAATATGGCTGATTAAATCAGTCGCTATGCGATGTGCGGACAACGATTTGTCTAAGTTTGACATGAAATATAAAAATAAATACGGAATTGTGGATACATGACGTACACATAGGGTGATAGAATAGGACCAGAACTTCTGTATTATACCACCCAAGTTACCGTAAAAACTTAGGTTTTGGAAATATGGCTGATTAAAGTAGTCGCATTGAGATGTGCGGACAGCGATTTGTCAAAGTATGACATGAAAAATAAAATAAATACGGAAGTGTGCCAACATGACGTACACATAGGATGAAAGAATAGGACCAGAACTTTATTACTATACCACCCAAGTTACCTTAAAAACTTAGGTTTTGGAAATATGGGTGATTAAATTAGTCGCTATGCGATGTGCGGACAACGATTTGTCTAAGTATGACATGAAATATAATAATAAATACGGAGGTGTGCCAACATTACGTACACGTAGGGTGATAGAATAGGACCAGAACTTCTGTATTATACCACCCAAGTTACCTTAAAAACTTAGGTTTTGGAAATATGGCTGATTAAAGTAGTCGCATTGAGATGTGCGGACAGAGATTTGTCGAAGTTTGACACGAAATATAAAAAAAATACGGAGGTGTGCCAACATGACGTACACATAGGATGATAGAATAGGTCCAGAACTTTAGTACTATACCACCCAAGTTACCGTAAAAACTTAGGTTTTGGAAATATTGGTGATTAAATTAGTCGCTATGCGATGTGCGGACAACGATTTGTCTAAGTTTGACATGAAATATAAAAATAAATAAATACGGAATTTTGGATACATGACGTACACATTGGGTGATAGAATAGGATTAGAACTATATTATGATACCACTCAGGTTACCGTAAAAACTTAGGTTTTGGAAATATGGCTGATTAAAGTAGTCGCATTGAGATGTGCGGACAGCGATTTGTCAAAGTATGACATGAAAAATAAAATAAATACGGAAGTGTGCCAACATGACGTACACATAGGATGATAGAATAGGTCCTGAAATTTAGTATTATACCACCCAAGTTACCTTAAAAACTTAGGTTTTGGAAATATGGGTGATTAAATTAGTCGCTATGCGATGTGCGGACAACGATTTGTCTAAGTATGACATGAAATATAATAATAAATACGGAGGTGTGCCACATTACGTTCATATAGGGTGATAGAGTAGGACCAGAACTTCTGTATTATACCACCCAAGTTACCGTAAAAACTTAGGTTTTGGAAATATGGGTGATTAAATTAGTCGCTATGCGATGTGCGGACAACGATTTGTCTAAGTTTGACATGAAATATAAAAATAAATACAGAATTTTGGATACATGACGTACACATTGGGTGATAGAATAGGATTAGAACTACATTATTATACCACTCAGGTTACCGTCAAAACTTAGGTTTTGGAAATACGGGTGATTAAAATAGTCGCTTTGGATGTGTGGACACGATCCACCTAAGTTTGACATAAAATATAAAATAAATACGGCAGTGTGTCAGCATGACGTACACGTAGGATGAAAGAATAGGACCAGAACATTAGTACTATACCACCCAAGTTACCTTAAAAACTTAGGTTTTGGAAATATGGGTGATTAAATTAGTCGCTATGCGATGTGCGGACAACGTTTTGTCTAAGTATGACATGAAATATAATAATAAATACGGAGGTGTGCCAACATTACGTACACGTAGGGTGATAGAATAGGACCAGAACTTCTGTATTATTCCCACCCAAGTTACCGTAAAAACTTAGGTTTTGGAAATATGGCTGATTAAAGTAGTCGCATTGAGATGTGCGGACAGAGATTTGTCGAAGTTTGACACGAAATATAAAAAAAATACGGAGGTGTGCCAACATGACGTACACAAAGGATGATAGAATAGGTCCAGAACTTTAGTACTATACCACCCTAGTTACCGTAAAACCTTAGGTTTTGGAAATATGGCTGATTAAAGTAGTCGCATTGAGATGTGCGGAGAGCGATTTGTCTAAGTTTGACATGAAATATAAAAATAAATACGGAATTGTGGATACATGACGTACACATAGGGTGATAGAATAGGACCAGAACTTCTGTATTATACCACCCAAGTTACCGTAAAAACTTAGGTTTTGGAAATATGGGTGATTAAATTAGTCGCTATGCGATGTGCGGACAACGATTTGTCTAAGTTTGACATGAAATATAAAAATAAATACGGAATTGTGGATACATGACGTACACATAGGGTGATAGAATAGGACCAGAACTTCTGTATTATACCACCCAAGTTACCGTAAAAACTTAGGTTTTGGAAATATGGCTGATTAAATTAGTCGCATTGAGATGTGCGGACAGCGATTTGTCGAAGTTTGACACGAAATATAAAAAAAAATACGGAGGTGTGCCAACATGACGTACACATAGGATGATAGAATAGGTCCAGAACTTTAGTACTATACCACCCAAGTTACCGTAAAAACTTAGGTTTTGGAAATATAGCTGATTAAAGTAGTCGCATTGAGATGTGCGGACAGCGATTTGTCAAAGTATGACATGAAAAATAAAATAAATACGGAAGTGTGCCAACATGACGTACACATAGGATGATAGAATAGGTCCTGAAATTTAGTATTATACCACCCAAGTTACCTTAATAACTTAGGTTTTGGAAATATGGGTGATTAATTAGTCGCTATGCGATGTGCGGACAACGATTTGTCTAGGTTCGACATGAAATATAAAAATAAATACGGAATTGTGGATACATGACGTACACATAGGGTGATAGAATAGGACCAGAACTTCTGTATTATACCACCCAAGTTACCTTAAAAACTTAGGTTTTAGAAATATGACTGATTAAAGTAGTCGCTATGCGATGTGCGGACAACGATTTGTCTAAGTATGACATGAAATATAATAATAAATACGGAGGTGTGCCAACATGACGTACACATAGGATAATAGAATAGGTCCAGAACTTTAGTACTATACCACCCAAGTTACCGTAAAAACTTAGGTTTTCGAAATATGGCTGATTAAAGTAGTCGCATTGAGATGTGCGGACAGCGATTTGTCTAAGTTTACATGAAATATAAAAATAAATACGGAATTGTGTATACATGACGTACACATAGGGTGATAGAATAGGACCAGAACTTCTGTATTATACCACCCAAGTTACCGTAAAAACTTAGGTTTTGGAAATATGGCTGATTAAAGTAGTCGCATTGAGATGTGCGGACAGAGATTTGTCGAATTTTGACACTAAATATAAAAAAAATACGGAGGTGTGCCAACATGACGTACACATAGGATGATAGAATAGGTCCAGAACTTTAGTACTATACCACCCAAGTTACCTTAAAAACTTAGGTTTTGGAAATACGGGTGATTAAAATAGTCGCTTTGGATGTGGGGACAGCGATCCACCTAAGTTTGACATAAAATATAAAATAAATACGGAGGTGTGTCAGCATGACGTACACGTAGGATGAAAGAATAGGACTAGAACTTTAGTACTATACCACCCAAGTTACCTTAAAAACTTAGGTTTTGGAAATATGGGTGATTAAATTAGTCGCTATGCGATGTGCGGACAACGATTTGTCTAAGTATGACATGAAATATAATAATAAATACGGAGGTGTGCCAACATTACGTACACGTAGGGTGATAGAATAGGACCAGAACTTCTGTATTATACCACCCAAGTTACCGTAAAAACTTAGGTTTTGGAAATATGGCTGATTATAGTAGTCGCATTGAGATGTGCGGACAGAGATTTGTCGAAGTTTGACACGAAATAAAAAAAAATACGGAGGTGTGCCAACATGACGTAATCATAGGATGATAGAATAAGTCCAGAACCTTAGTAATATACCACCCAAGTTACCGTAAAAACTTAGGTTTTCGAAATATGGCTGATTAAAGTAGTCGCATTGAGATGTGCGGACAGCGATTTGTCTAAGTTTGACATGAAATATAAAAATAAATACGGAATTGTGGATACATGACGTACACATAGGGTGATAGAATAGGACCAGAACTTCTGTATTATACCACCCAAGTTACCGTAAAAACTTAGGTTTTGGAAATATGGCTGATTAAAGTAGTCGCATTGAGATGTGCGGACAGAGATTTGTCGAAGTTTGACACGAAATATAAAAAAAATACGGAGGTGTGCCAACATGACGTACACATAGGATGATAGAATAGGTCCAGAACTTTAGTACTATACCACCCAAGTTACCGTAAAAACTTAGGTTTTCGAAATATGGCTGATTAAAGTAGTCGCATTGAGATGTGCGGACAGCGATTTGTCGAAGTTTGACACGAAATATAAAAATAAATACGGAGGTGTGCCAACATAACGTACACGTAGGATGAAAGAATAGGACCAGAACTTTAGTACTATACCACCCAAGTTACCTTAAAAACTTAGGTTTTGGAAATATGGGTGATTAAATTAGTCGCTATGCGATGTGCGGACAACGATTTGTCTAAGTATGACATGAAATATAATAATAAATACGGAGGTGTGCCAACATTACGTACACGTAGGGTGATAGAATAGGTCCTGAAATTTAGTATTATACCACCCAAGTTACCTTAATAACTTAGGTTTTGGAAATATGGGTGATTAATTAGTCGCTATGCGATGTGCGGACAACGATTTGTCTAGGTTCGACATGAAATATAAAAATAAATACGGAATTGTGGATACATGACGTACACATAGGGTGATAGAATAGGACCAGAACTTCTGTATTATACCACCCAAGTTACCTTAAAAACTTAGGTTTTAGAAATATGACTGATTAAAGTAGTCGCTATGCGATGTGCGGACAACGATTTGTCTAAGTATGACATGAAATATAATAATAAATACGGAGGTGTGCCAACATGACGTACACATAGGATAATAGAATAGGTCCAGAACTTTAGTACTATACCACCCAAGTTACCGTAAAAACTTAGGTTTTCGAAATATGGCTGATTAAAGTAGTCGCATTGAGATGTGCGGACAGCGATTTGTCTAAGTTTACATGAAATATAAAAATAAATACGGAATTGTGTATACATGACGTACACATAGGGTGATAGAATAGGACCAGAACTTCTGTATTATACCACCCAAGTTACCGTAAAAACTTAGGTTTTGGAAATATGGCTGATTAAAGTAGTCGCATTGAGATGTGCGGACAGAGATTTGTCGAATTTTGACACTAAATATAAAAAAAATACGGAGGTGTGCCAACATGACGTACACATAGGATGATAGAATAGGTCCAGAACTTTAGTACTATACCACCCAAGTTACCTTAAAAACTTAGGTTTTGGAAATACGGGTGATTAAAATAGTCGCTTTGGATGTGGGGACAGCGATCCACCTAAGTTTGACATAAAATATAAAATAAATACGGAGGTGTGTCAGCATGACGTACACGTAGGATGAAAGAATAGGACTAGAACTTTAGTACTATACCACCCAAGTTACCTTAAAAACTTAGGTTTTGGAAATATGGGTGATTAAATTAGTCGCTATGCGATGTGCGGACAACGATTTGTCTAAGTATGACATGAAATATAATAATAAATACGGAGGTGTGCCAACATTACGTACACGTAGGGTGATAGAATAGGACCAGAACTTCTGTATTATACCACCCAAGTTACCGTAAAAACTTAGGTTTTGGAAATATGGCTGATTATAGTAGTCGCATTGAGATGTGCGGACAGAGATTTGTCGAAGTTTGACACGAAATAAAAAAAAATACGGAGGTGTGCCAACATGACGTAATCATAGGATGATAGAATAAGTCCAGAACCTTAGTAATATACCACCCAAGTTACCGTAAAAACTTAGGTTTTCGAAATATGGCTGATTAAAGTAGTCGCATTGAGATGTGCGGACAGCGATTTGTCTAAGTTTGACATGAAATATAAAAATAAATACGGAATTGTGGATACATGACGTACACATAGGGTGATAGAATAGGACCAGAACTTCTGTATTATACCACCCAAGTTACCGTAAAAACTTAGGTTTTGGAAATATGGCTGATTAAAGTAGTCGCATTGAGATGTGCGGACAGAGATTTGTCGAAGTTTGACACGAAATATAAAAAAAATACGGAGGTGTGCCAACATGACGTACACATAGGATGATAGAATAGGTCCAGAACTTTAGTACTATACCACCCAAGTTACCGTAAAAACTTAGGTTTTCGAAATATGGCTGATTAAAGTAGTCGCATTGAGATGTGCGGACAGCGATTTGTCGAAGTTTGACACGAAATATAAAAATAAATACGGAGGTGTGCCAACATAACGTACACGTAGGATGAAAGAATAGGACCAGAACTTTAGTACTATACCACCCAAGTTACCTTAAAAACTTAGGTTTTGGAAATATGGGTGATTAAATTAGTCGCTATGCGATGTGCGGACAACGATTTGTCTAAGTATGACATGAAATATAATAATAAATACGGAGGTGTGCCAACATTACGTACACGTAGGGTGATAGAATAGGACCAGAACTTTTGTATTATACCACCCAAGTTACCGTAAAAACTTAGGTTTTGGAAATATGGCTGATTAAAGTAGTCGCATTGAGATGTGCGGACAGAGATTTGTCGAAGTTTGACACGAAATATAAAAAAAATACGGAGGTGTGCCAACATGACGTACACATAGGATGATAGAATAGGTCCAGAACTTTAGTACTATACGACCCAAGTTACCGTAAAAACTTAGGTTTTCGAAATATGGCTGATTAAAGTAGTCGCATTGAGATGTGCGGAAAGCGATTTGTCTAAGTTTGACATGAAATATAAAAATAAATACGGAATTGTGTATACATGACGTACACATAGGGTGATAGAATAGGACCAGAACTTCTGTATTATACCACCCAAGTTACCGTAAAAACTTAGGTTTTGGAAATATGGCTGATTAAAGTAGTCGCATTGAGATGTGCGGACAGAGATTTGTCGAAGTTTGACACGAAATATAAAAAAAATACGGAGGTGTGCCAACATGACGTACACATAGGATGATAGAATAGGTCCAGAACTTTAGTACTATACCACCCAAGTTACCTTAAAAACTTAGGTTTTGGAAATACGGGTGATTAAAATAGTCGCTTTGGATGTGGGGACAGCGATCCACCTAAGTTTGACATAAAATATAAAATAAATACGGCAGTGTGTCAGCATGACGTACACGTAGGATGAAAGAATAGGACTAGAACTTTAGTACTATACCACCCAAGTTACCTTAAAAACTTAGGTTTTGGAAATATGGGTGATTAAATTAGTCGCTATGCGATGTGCGGACAACGATTTGTCTAAGTATGACATGAAATATAATAATAAATACGGAGGTGTGCCAACATTACGTACACGTAGGGTGATAGAATAGGACCAGAACTTCTGTATTATACCACCCAAGTTACCGTAAAAACTTAGGTTTTGGAAATATGGGTGATTAAATTAGTCGCTATGCGATGTGCGGACAACGATTTTTTCTAAGTTTGACATGAAATATAAAAATAAATACGGAATTTTGGATACATGACGTACACATTGGGTGATAGAATAGGATTAGAACTATATTATTATACCACTCAGGTTACCGTCAAAACTTAGGTTTTGGAAATACGGGTGATTAAAATATTCGCTTTGGATGTGTGGACAGCGATCCACCTAAGTTTGACATAAAATATAAAATAAATACGGACGTGTGTCAGCATGACGTACACGTAGGATGAAAGAATAGGACCAGAACTTTAGTACTATACCACCCAAGTTACCTTAAAAACTTAGGTTTTGGAAATATGGGTGATTAAATTAGTCGCTATGCGATGTGCGGACAACGATTTGTCTAAGTATGACATGAAATATAATAATAAATACGGAGGTGTGCCAACATTACGTACACGTAGGGTGATAGAATAGGACCAGAACTTTTGTATTATACCACCCAAGTTACCGTAAAAACTTAGGTTTTGGAAATATGGCTGATTAAAGTAGTCGCATTGAGATGTGCGGACAGCGATTTGTCAAAGTATGACATGAAAAATAAAATAAATACGGAAGTGTGCCAACATTACGTACACATAGGATGATAGAATAGGTCCTAAAATTTAGTATTATACCACCCAAGTTATCTTAAAAACTTAGGTTTGGAAATATGGGTGATTAAATTCGTCGCTATGCGATGTGTGGACAACGATTTGTCTAAGTATGACATGAAATATAATAATAAATACGGAGGTGTGCCAACATTACGTACACGTAGGGTGATAGAATAGGACCAGAACTTCTGTATTATACCACCCAAGTTACCGTAAAAACTTAGGTTTTGGAAATATGGCTGATTAAAGTAGTCGCATTGAGATGTGCGGACAGAGATTTGTCGAAGTTTGACACGAAATATAAAAAAAATACGGAGGTGTGCCAACATGACGTACACATAGGATGATAGAATAGGTCCAGAACTTTAGTACTATACCACCCAAGTTACCGTAAAAACTTAGGTTTTCGAAATATGGCTGATTAAAGTAGTCGCATTGAGATGTGCGGACAGCGATTTGTCTAAGTTTGACATGAAATATAAAAATAAATACGGAATTGTGTATACATGACGTACACATAGGGTGATAGAATAGGACCAGAACTTCTGTATTATACCACCCAAGTTACCGTAAAAACTTAGGTTTTGGAAATATGGGTGATTAAATTAGTCGCTATGCGATGTGCGGACAACGATTTGTCGAAGTTTGACACGAAATATAAAAAAATACGGAGGTGTACCAACATGACGTACACATAGGATGATAGAATAGGTCCAGAACTATAGTACTATACCACCCAATTAACCGTAAAAACTTAGGTTTTGGAAATATGACTGATTAAAGTAGTCGCATTGAGATGTGCGGACAGAGATTTGTCGAAGTTTGACACGAAATAAAAAAAAATACGGAGGTGTGCCAACATGACGTAATCATAGGATGATAGAATAGGTCCAGAACTTTAGTACTATACCACCCAAGTTACCGTAAAAACTTAGGTTTTCGAAATATGGCTGATTAAAGTAGTCGCATTGAGATGTGCGGACAGCGATTTGTCTAAGTTTGACATGAAATATAAAAATAAATACGGAATTGTGGATACATGACGTACACATAGGGTGATAGAATAGGACCAGAACTTCTGTATTATACCACCCAAGTTACCGTAAAAACTTAGGTTTTGGAAATATGGGTGATTAAATTAGTCGCTATGCGATGTGCGGACAACGATTTTTTCTAAGTTTGACATGAAATATAATAATAAATACGGAGGTGTGCCAACATTACGTACACGTAGGGTGATAGAATAGGACCAGAACTTTTGTATTATACCACCCAAGTTACCGTAAAAACTTAGGTTTTGGAAATATGGGTGATTAAATTAGTCGCTATGCGATGTGCGGACAACGATTTGTCGAAGTTTGACACGAAATATAAAAAAATACGGAGGTGTACCAACATGACGTACACATAGGATGATAGAATAGGTCCAGAACTATAGTACTATACCACCCAATTAACCGTAAAAACTTAGGTTTTGGAAATATGACTGATTAAAGTAGTCGCATTGAGATGTGCGGACAGAGATTTGTCGAAGTTTGACACGAAATAAAAAAAAAATACGGAGGTGTGCCAACATGACGTACACATAGGATGATAGAATAGGTCCAGAACTTTAGTACTATACCACCCAAGTTACCTTAAAAACTTAGGTTTTGGAAATACGGGTGATTAAAATAGTCGCTTTGGATGTGTGGACAGCGATCCACCTAAGTTTGACATAAAATATAAAATAAATACGGCAGTGTTTCAGCATGACGTACACGTAGGATGAAAGAATAGGACCAGAACTTTAGTACTATACCACCCAAGTTACCTTAAAAACTTAGGTTTTGGAAATATGGGTGATTAAATTAGTCGCTATGCGATGTGCGGACAACGATTTGTCTAAGTATGACATGAAATATAATAATAAATACGGAGGTGTGCCAACATTACGTACACGTAGGGTGATAGAATAGGACCAGAACTTCTGTATTATACCACCCAAGTTACCGTAGAAACATAGGTTTTGGAAATATGGCTGATTATAGTAGTCGCATTGAGATGTGCGGACAGAGATTTGTCGAAGTTTGACACGAAATAAAAAAAAATACGGAGGTGTGCCAACATGACGTACACATAGGATGATAGAATAGGTCCAGAACTTTAGTACTATACCACCCAAGTTACCGTAAAAACTTAGGTTTTGGAAATATGGGTGATTAAAGTAGTCGCATTGAGATGTGCAGACAGCGATTTGTCTAAGTTTGACATGAAATATAAAAATAAATACGGAATTGTGGATACATGACGTACACATACGGTGATAGAATAGGACCAGAACTTCTGTATTATACCACCCAAGTTACCGTGAAAACTTAGGTTTTGGAAATATGGCTGATTAAAGTAGTCGCATTGAGATGTGCGGACAGAGATTTGTCGAAGTTTGACACGAAATATAAAAAAATACGGAGGTGTGCCAACATGACGTACACATAGGATGATAGAATAGGTCCAGAACTTTAGTACTATACCACCCAAGTTACCGTAAAAACTTAGGTTTTGGAAATATGGCTGATTAAAGTAGTCGCATTGAGATGTGCGGACAGCGATTTGTCAAAGTATGACATGAAAAATAAAATAAATACGGAAGTGTGCCAACATTACGTACATATAGGATGATAGAATAGGTCCTGAAATTTAGTATTATACCACCCAAGTTACCTTAAAAACTTAGGTTTGGAAATATGGGTGATTAAATTCGTCGCTATGCGATGTGCGGACAACGATTTGTCTAAGTATGACATGAAATATAATAATAAATACGGAGGTGTGCCAACATTACGTACACGTAGGGTGATAGAATAGGACCAGAACTTCTGTATTATACCACCCAAGTTACCGTAAAAACTTAGGTTTTGGAAATATGGCTGATTAAAGTAGTCGCATTGAGATGTGCGGACAGAGATTTGTCGAAGTTTGACACGAAATATAAAAAAATACGGAGGTGTGCCAACATGACGTACACATAGGATGATAGAATAGGTCCAGAACTTTAGTACTATACCACCCAAGTTACCGTAAAAACTTAAGTTTTGGAAATATGGGTGATTAAATTAGTCGCTATGCGATGTGCGCACAACGATTTGTCTAAATTTGACATGAAATATAAAAATAAATACGGAGGTGTGCCAACATAACGTACACGTAGGATGAAAGAATAGGACCAGAACTTTAGTACTATACCACCCAAGTTACCTTAAAAACGTAGGTTTTGGAAATATGGGTGATTAAATTAGTCGTTATATAATGTGCGGACAACGATTTGTCTAAGTATGACATGAAATATAATAATAAATACGGAGGTGTGCCAACATTACGTACACGTAGGGTGATAGAATAGGACCAGAACTTCTGTATTATACCACCCAAGTTACCGTAAAAACTTAGGTTTTGGAAATATGGCTGATTAAAGTAGTCGCATTGAGATGTGCGGACAGAGATTTGTCGAAGTTTGACACGAAATATAAAAAAAATACGGAGGTGTGCCAACATGACGTACACATAGGATGATAGAATAGGTCCAGAACTTTAGTACTATACCACCCAAGTTACCGTAAAAACTTAGGTTTTCGAAATATGGCTGATTAAAGTAGTCGCATTGAGATGTGCGGACAGCGATTTGTCTAAGTTTGACATGAAATATATAAAAAAAAATACGGAATTGTGTATACATGACGTACACATAGGGTGATAGAATAGGACCAGAACTTCTGTATTATACCACCCAAGTTACCGTAAAAACTTAGGTTTTGGAAATATGGGTGATTAAATTAGTCGCTATGCGATGTGCGGACAACGATTTGTCGAAGTTTGACACGAAATATAAAAAAATACGGAGGTGTACCAACATGACGTACACATAGGATGATAGAATAGGTCCAGAACTATAGTACTATACCACCCAATTAACCGTAAAAACTTAGGTTTTGGAAATTTGGGTGTTTAAATTAGTCGCTATGCGATGTGCGGACAACGATTTGTCTAAGTTTGACATGAAATATAAAAATAAATACGGAGGTGTGCCAACATTACCTACACGTAGGGTGATAGAATAGGACCAGAACTTCTGTATTATACCACCCAAGTTACCGTAAAAACTTAGGTTTTGGAAATATGACTGATTAAAGTAGTCGCATTGAGATGTGCGGACAGAGATTTGTCGAAGTTTGACACGAAATATAAAAAAAATACGGAGGTGTGCCAACATGACGTACACATAGGATGATAGAATAGGTCCAGAACTTTAGTACTATACCACCCAAGTTACCTTAAAAACTTAGGTTTTGGAAATACGGGTGATTAAAATAGTCGCTTTGGATGTGTGGACAGCGATCCACCTAAGTTTGACATAAAATATAAAATAAATACGGCAGTGTGTCAGCATGACGTACACGTAGGATGAAAGAATAGGACCAGAACTTTAGTACTATACCACCCAAGTTACCTTAAAAACTTAGGTTTTGGAAATATGGGTGATTAAATTAGTCGCTATGCGATGTGCGGACAACGATTTGTCTAAGTATGACATGAAATAAAATAATAATTACGGAGGTGTGCCAACAGAGATGTGCAGATGTGCAGACAGAGATTTGTCGAAGTTTGACACGAAATATAAAAAAATACGGAGGTGTGCCAACATGACGTACACATAGAATGATAGAATAGGTCCAGAACTTTAGTACTATACCACCCAAGTTACCTTAAAAACTTAGGTTTTGGAAATATGGGTGATTAAATTAGTCGCTATGCGATGTGCGGACAACGATTTGTCTAAGTATGACATGAAATAAAATAATAATTACGGAGGTGTGCCAACATTACGTACACGTAGGGTGATAAAATAGGACCAGAACTTCTGTATTATACCACCCAAGTTACCGTAAAAACATAGGTTTTGGAAATATGGCTGATTATAGTAGTCGCATTGAGATGTGCGGACAGAGATTTGTCTAAGTTTGACATGAAATATAAAAATAAATACGGAATTGTGGATACATGACGTACACATAGGGTGATAGAATAGGACCAGAACTTCTGTATTATACCACCCAAGTTACCGTAAAAACTTAGGTTTTGGAAATATGGGTGATTAAATTAGTCGCTATGCGATGTGCGGACAACGATTTTTTCTAAGTTTGACATGAAATATAAAAATAAATACGGAATTTTGGATACAAGACGTACACATTGGGTGATAGAATAGGATTAGAACTATATTATTATACCACTCAGGTTACCGTCAAAACTTAGGTTTTGGAAATACGGGTGATTAAAATATTCGCTTTGGATGTGTGGACAGCGATCCACCTAAGTTGGACATAAAATATAAAATAAATACGGAGGTATGTCAGCATGACGTACACGTAGGATGAAAGAATGGGACCAGAACTTTAGTACTATACCACCCAAGTTACCTTAAAAACTTAGGTTTTGGAAATATGGGTGATTAAATTAGTCGCTATGCGATGTGCGGACAACGATTTGTCTAAGTATGACATGAAATATAAAAATAAATACGGAGGTGTGCCAACATTACGTACACGTAGGGTGATAGAATAGGACCAGAACTTCTGTATTATACCACCCAGGTTACCGTAAAAACTTAGGTTTTGGAAATATGGCTGATTAAAGTAGTCGCATTGAGATGTGCGGACAGAGATTTGTCGAAGTTTGACACGAAATATAAAAAAATACGGAGGTGTGCCAACATGACGTACACATAGGATGAAAGAATAGGACCAGAACTTTAGTACTATACCACCCAAGTTACCTTAAAAACTTAGGTTTTGGAAATATGGGTGATTAAATTAGTCGCTATGCGATGTGCGGACAACGATTTGTCGAAGTTTGACACGAAATATAAAAAAGATACGGAGGTGTGCCAACATGACGTACACATAGGATGATAGAATAGGTACAGAACTTTAGTACTATACCACCCAGGTTACCGTAAAAACTTAGGTTTTGGAAATATGGCTGATTAAAGTAGTCGCATTGAGATGTGCGGACAGCGATTTGTCAAAGTATGACATGAATAATAAAATAAATACGGAAGTGTGCCAACATGACGTACACATAGGATGATAGAATAGGTCCTGAAATTTAGTATTATACCACCCAAGTTACCGTAAAAACTTAGGTTTGGAAATATGGGTGATTAAATTCGTCGCTATGCGATGTGCGGACAACGATTTGTCTAAGTATGACATGAAATATAATAATAAATACGGAGGTGTGCCAACATTACGTACACGTAGGGTGATAGAATAGGACCAGAACTTCTGTATTATACCACCCAAGTTACCGTAAAAACTTAGGTTTTGGAAATATGGCTGATTAAAGTAGTCGCATTGAGATGTGCGGACAGAGATTTGTCGAAGTTTGACACGAAATATAAAAAAAATACGGAGGTGTGCCAACATGACGTACACATAGGATGATAGAATAGGTCCAGAACTTTAGTACTCTACCACCCAAGTTACCGTAAAAACTTAGGTTTTGGAAATATGGCTGATTAAAGTAGTCGCATTGAGATGTGCGGACAACGATTTGTCTAAGTTTGACATGAAATAAAAAAATAAATACGGAATTTTGGATACATGACGTACACATTGGGTGATACAATAGGATTAGAACTATATTATTATACCACTCAGGTTACCGTCAAAACTTAGGTTTAGGAAATACGGGTGATTAAAATAGTCGCTTTGGATGTGTGGACAGCGATCCACCTAAGTTTGACATAAAATATAAAATAATTACGGAAGTGTGTCAGCATGACGTACACGTAGGATGAAAGAATAGGACCAGAACTTTAGTACTATACCACCCAAGTTACCTTAAAAACTTAGGTTTTGGAAATATGGGTGATTAAATTAGTCGCTATGCGATGTGCGGACAACGATTTGTCTAAGTATGACATGAAATATAATAATAAATACGGAGGTGTGCCAACATTACATACATGTAGGGTGATAGAATAGGACCAGAACTTCTGTATTATACCACCCAAGTTACCGTAGAAACATAGGTTTTGGAAATATGGCTGATTATAGTAGTCGCATTGAGATGTGCGGACAGAGATTTGTCGAAGTTTGACACGAAATAAAAAAAAATACGGAGGTGTGCCTACATGACGTACACATAGGATGATAGAATAGGTCCAGAACTTTAGTACTATACCACCCAAGTTACCGTAAAAACTTAGGTTTTGGAAATATGGGTGATTAAAGTAGTCGCATTGAGATGTGCAGACAGCGATTTGTCTAAGTTTGACATGAAATATAAAAATAAATACGGAATTGTGGATACATGACGTACACATAGGGTGATAGAATAGGACTAGAACTTCTGTATTATACCACCCAAGTTACCGTAAAAACTTAGGTTTTGGAAATATGGGTGATTAAATTAGTCGCTATGCGATGTGCGGACAACGATTTTTTCTAAGTTTGACAAGAAATATAAAAATAAATACGGAATTTTGGATACATGACGTACACATTGGGTGATAGAATAGGATTAGAACTATATTATTATACCACTCAGGTTACCGTCAAAACTTAGGTTTTGGAAATACGGGTGATTAAAATATTCGCTTTGGATGTGTGGACAGCGATCCACCTAAGTTTGACATAAAATATAAAATAAATACGGAGGTGTGCCAACATGACGTACACATAGGATGATAGAATAGGTCCAGAACTTTAGTACTATACCACCCAAGTTACCGTAAAAACTTAGGTTTTGGAAATATGACTGATTAAAGTAGTCGCATTGAGATGTGCGGACAGCGATTTGTCAAAGTATGACATGAAAAATAAAATAAATACGGAAGTGTGCCAACATTACGTACATATAGGATGATAGAATAGGTCCTGAAATTTAGTATTATACCACCCAAGTTACCTTAAAAACTTAGGTTTGGAAATATGGGTGATTAAATTCGTCGCTATGCGATGTGCGGACAACGATTTGTCTAAGTATGACATGAAATATAATAATAAATACGGAGGTGTGCCAACATTACGTACACGTAGGGTGATAGAATAGGACCAGAACTTCTGTATTATACCACCCAAGTTACCGTAAAAACTTAGGTTTTGGAAATATGGCTGATTAAAGTAGTCGCATTGAGATGTGCGGACAGAGATTTGTCGAAGTTTGACACGAAATATAAAAAAATACGGAGGTGTGCCAACATGACGTACACATAGGATGATAGAATAGGTCCAGAACTTTAGTACTATACCACCCAAGTTACCGTAAAAACTTAAGTTTTGGAAATATGGGTGATTAAATCAGTCGCTATGCGATGTGCGCACAACGATTTGTCTAAATTTGACATGAAATATAAAAATAAATACGGAGGTGTGCCAACATAACGTACACGTAGGATGAAAGAATAGGACCAGAACTTTAGTACTATACCACCCAAGTTACCTTAAAAACGTAGGTTTTGGAAATATGGGTGATTAAATTAGTCGTTATATGATGTGCGGACAACGATTTGTCTAAGTATGACATGAAATATAATAATAAATACGGAGGTGTGCCAACATTACGTACACGTAGGGTGATAGAATAGGACCAGAACTTCTGTATTATACCACCCAAGTTACCGTAAAAACTTAGGTTTTGGAAATATGGCTGATTAAAGTAGTCGCATTGAGATGTGCAGACAGAGATTTGTCGAAGTTTGACACGAAATATAAAAAAATACGGAGGTGTGCCAACATGACGTACACATAGAATGATAGAATAGGTCCAGAACTTTAGTACTATACCACCCAAGTTACCGTAAAAACTTAGGTTTTGGAAATATGACTGATTAAAGTAGTCGCATTGAGATGTGCGGACAGCGATTTGTCAAAGTATGACATGAAAAATAAAATAAATACGGAAGTGTGCCAACATTACGTACATATAGGATGATAGAATAGGTCCTGAAATTTAGTATTATACCACCCAAGTTACCTTAAAAACTTAGGTTTGGAAATATGGGTGATTAAATTCGTCGCTATGCGATGTGCGGACAACGATTTGTCTAAGTATGACATGAAATATAATAATAAATACGGAGGTGTGCCAACATTACGTACACGTAGGGTGATAGAATAGGACCAGAACTTCTGTATTATACCACCTAAGTTACCGTAAAAACTTAGGTTTTGGAAATATGGCTGATTAAAGTAGTCGCATTGAGATGTGCGGACAGAGATTTGTCGAAGTTTGACACGAAATATAAAAAAATACGGAGGTGTGCCAACATGACGTACACATAGGATGATAGAATAGGTCCAGAACTTTAGTACTATACCACCCAAGTTACCGTAAAAACTTAAGTTTTGGAAATATGGGTGATTAAATTAGTCGCTATGCGATGTGCGCACAACGATTTGTCTAAATTTGACATGAAATATAAAAATAAATACGGAGGTGTGCCAACATAACGTACACGTAGGATGAAAGAATAGGACCAGAACTTTAGTACTATACCACCCAAGTTACCTTAAAAACGTAGGTTTTGGAAATATGGGTGATTAAATTAGTCGTTATATGATGTGCGGACAACGATTTGTCTAAGTATGACATGAAATATAATAATAAATACGGAGGTGTGCCAACATTACGTACACGTAGGGTGATAGAATAGGACCAGAACTTCTGTATTATACCACCCAAGTTACCGTAAAAACTTAGGTTTTGGAAATATGGCTGATTAAAGTAGTCGCATTGAGATGTGCGGACAGAGATTTGTCGAAGTTTGACACGAAATATAAAAAAAATACGGAGGTGTGCCAACATGACGTACACATAGGATGATAGAATAGGTCCAGAACTTTAGTACTATACCAACCAAGTTACCGTAAAAACTTAGGTTTTCGAAATATGGCTGATTAAAGTAGTCGCATTGAGATGTGCGGACAGCGATTTGTCTAAGTTTGACATGAAATATAAAAATAAATACGGAATTGTGTATACATGACGTACACATAGGGTGATAGAATAGGACCAGAACTTCTGTATTATACCACCCAAGTTACCGTAAAAACTTAGGTTTTGGAAATATGGGTGATTAAATTAGTCGCTATGCGATGTGCGGACAACGATTTGTCGAAGTTTGACACGAAATATAAAAAAATACGGAGGTGTACCAACATGACGTACACATAGGATGATAGAATAGGTCCAGAACTATAGTACTATACCACCCAATTAACCGTAAAAACTTAGGTTTTGGAAATTTGGGTGTTTAAATTAGTCGCTATGCGATGTGCGGACAACGATTTGTCTAAGTTTGACATGAAATATAAAAATAAATACGGAGGTGTGCCAACATTACCTACACGTAGGGTGATAGAATAGGACCAGAACTTCTGTATTATACCACCCAAGTTACCGTAAAAACTTAGGTTTTGGAAATATGACTGATTAAAGTAGTCGCATTGAGATGTGCGGACAGAGATTTGTCGAAGTTTGACACGAAATATAAAAAAAATACGGAGGTGTGCCAACATGACGTACACATAGGATGATAGAATAGGTCCAGAACTTTAGTACTATACCACCCAAGTTACCTTAAAAACTTAGGTTTTGGAAATACGGGTGATTAAAATAGTCGCTTTGGATGTGTGGACAGCGATCCACCTAAGTTTGACATAAAATATAAAATAAATACGGCAGTGTGTCAGCATGACGTACACGTAGGATGAAAGAATAGGACCAGAACTTTAGTACTATACCACCCAAGTTACCTTAAAAACTTAGGTTTTGGAAATATGGGTGATTAAATTAGTCGCTATGCGATGTGCGGACAACGATTTGTCTAAGTATGACATGAAATAAAATAATAATTACGGAGGTGTGCCAACATTACGTACACGTAGGGTGATAGAATAGGACCAGAACTTCTGTATTATACCACCCAAGTTACCGTAAAAACATAGGTTTTGGAAATATGGCTGATTATAGTAGTCGCATTGAGATGTGCGGACAGAGATTTGTCGAAGTTTGACACGAAATAAAAAAAAATACGGAGGTGTGCCAACATGACGTACACATAGGATGATAGAATAGGTCCAGAACTTTAGTACTATACCACCCAAGTTACCGTAAAAACTTAGGTTTTGGAAATATGGGTGATTAAAGTAGTCGCATTGAGATGTGCGGACAGCGATTTGTCTAAGTTTGACATGAAATATAAAAATAAATACGGAATTGTGGATACATGACGTACACATAGGGTGATAGAATAGGACCAGAACTTCTGTATTATACCACCCAAGTTACCGTAAAAACTTAGGTTTTGGAAATATGGGTGATTAAATTAGTCGCTATGCGATGTGCGGACAACGATTTTTTCTAAGTTTGACATGAAATATAAAAATAAATACGGAATTTTGGATACAAGACGTACACATTGGGTGATAGAATAGGATTAGAACTATATTATTATACCACTCAGGTTACCGTCAAAACTTAGGTTTTGGAAATACGGGTGATTAAAATATTCGCTTTGGATGTGTGGACAGCGATCCACCTAAGTTTGACATAAAATTTAAAATAAATACGGAGGTGTGTCAGCATGACGTACACGTAGGATGAAAGAATGGGACCAGAACTTTAGTACTATACCACCCAAGTTACCTTAAAAACTTAGGTTTTGGAAATATGGGTGATTAAATTAGTCGCTATGCGATGTGCGGACAACGATTTGTCTAAGTATGACATGAAATATAAAAATAAATACGGAGGTGTGCCAACATTACGTACACGTAGGGTGATAGAATAGGACCAGAACTTCTGTATTATACCACCCAGGTTACCGTAAAAACTTAGGTTTTGGAAATATGGCTGATTAAAGTAGTCGCATTGAGATGTGCGGACAGAGATTTGTCGAAGTTTGACACGAAATATAAAAAAAAATACGGAGGTGTGCCAACATGACGTACACATAGGATGAAAGAATAGGACCAGAACTTTAGTACTATACCACCCAAGTTACCTTTAAAACTTAGGTTTTGGAAATATGGGTGATTAAATTAGTCGCTATGCGATGTGCGGACAACGATTTGTCTAAGTATGACATGAAATATAATAATAAATACGGAGGTGTGCCAACATTACGTACACGTAGGGTGATAGAATAGGACCAGAACTTCTGTATTATACCACCCAGGTTACCGTAAAAACTTAGGTTTTGGAAATATGGCTGATTAAAGTAGTCGCATTGAGATGTGCGGACAGAGATTTGTCGAAGTTTGACACGAAATATAAAAAAGATACGGAGGTGTGCCAACATGACGTACACATAGGATGATAGAATAGGTACAGAACTTTAGTACTATACCACCCAAGTTACCGTAAAAACTTAGGTTTTGGAAATATGGCTGATTAAAGTAGTCGCATTGAGATGTGCGGACAGCGATTTGTCAAAGTATGACATGAAAAATAAAATAAATACGGAAGTGTGCCAACATGACGTACACATAGGATGATAGAATAGGTCCTGAAATTTAGTATTATACCACCCAAGTTACCGTAAAAACTTAGGTTTGGAAATATTGGTGATTAAATTCGTCGCTATGCGATGTGCGGACAACGATTTGTCTAAGTTTCACATGAAATATAAAAATAAATACGGAATTGTGGATACATGACGTACACATAGGGTGATAGAATAGGACCAAAACTTCTGTATTATACCACCCAAGTTACCGTAAAAACTTAGGTTTTGGAAATATGGCTGATTAAAGTAGTCGCATTGAGATGTGCGGACAGCGATTTGTCAAAGTATGACATGAAAAATAAAATAAATACGGCAGTGTGTCAGCATGACGTACACGTAGGATGAAAGAATAGGACTAGAACTTTAGTACTATACCACCCAAGTTACCTTAAAAACTTAGGTTTTGGAAATATGGGTGATTAAAAAAGTCGCTATGCGATGTGCGGACAACGATTTGTCTAAGTATGACATGAAATATAATAATAAATACGGAGGTGTGCCAACATTACGTACACGTAGGGTGATAGAATAGGACTAGAACTTCTGTATTATACCACCCAAGTTACCGTAAAAACTTAGGTTTTGGAAATATGGCTGATTAAAGTAGTCGCATTGAGATGTGCGGACAGAGATTTGTCGAAGTTTGACACGAAATATAAAAAAATACGGAGTCGTGCCAACATGACGTACACATAGGATGATAGAATAGGTCCAGAACTTTAGTACTATACCACCCAAGTTACCGTAAAAACTTAGGTTTTGGAAATATGGCTGATTAAAGTAGTCGCATTGAGATGTGAGTAGTGGCGATGTGGCGTTTCTGGCCCAATCAAACTTTGACAGGCAGTCAATTTTTTGACAGCTACTTCCGGTCACGTGACCGGAAGTGACGTCATCAGCTGTGACGTAGCTGTGACGTGTTGTAGGTGGGTATTTAAAGTTTAAATGCCCTGCTGTGCTGGGTATTTAAATTTTAAATGGCCGGAAGTGTGTCAAGGTCTTTTGGGGGTGTTTTTAAAAAAGATCTTGCATTTTCGGAAGATCCGAAAATGCAAGATATTTTCTTTTTTTTATTTATTTGTTTTTTTACAAAAGTATTATTTTACAAGTTAGTAAAGTTTGCTCCCAAATTTGAAAAGTAAGTTGTTGTCGGTGCTGAAAGTTCTTGTTTATTTTCATTCTTCTTGTTGTTGTAAGTTGGCAAAAACACATTTTTTTCGTTTTGATTGTTTGTTGCATAAAGTTCTAAAGATAAACCAAACCCAGTGGTTATAAGTTGTTTTAGTTCTTCACTAAAAATTTCCAAATCCTTGTAGGTTGTAAGATTGATAGTGTTGTAGTGAATCCCGCGAATGTTGAGAGACATGACTAGAGTTGTTTACTCGACGAGAGGTGTAGCAGGAATGACTATTGCAAAGCCGGTGCTGCAGGTACCTCCGATGGTAGTGGGGGTAGTGGTGGGGATAATGGCAGGTGTTTGTTTAATCACTTTGAATTTAATCGTTGCCACAATAGACCGAGTCGATGTTGTAATTCTTCTAGTTTATCCAACCGGTTCTTTTGATATGTTTTGCAACTACATTTACAATAGCAGAAAGAATTACATTTTGTACAAGCTTGTCCGTCAACTTGATCTTCAGGTATTCTAAAACATTTTTCTTTGCAACAATAAGTTATAAGTGTTAGATTATTTCTTTTGGATGACATGTTGGTTGTAGCTTGTCTTAAACAGAACTGAGCCTCTCAACGTTAAAGTTTCGTATTTATGTAAAGTATTCGAATAAAACTATCGAATAAAATAATCGAATAATACTATCGAATAAAATAATCGAATAATACTATCGATTAAAAGTTCAAGGTCATCCGTTTGAGGTTTTAAAAAAATACAACATATCAGTATATAAAAACATATACTGATATGTTGTTGTTTTTTATCTTTTTATTTAAAACATTTTTTTTACAATGTTATTTTTGTGCAATGTGCAGAGTTAGTTCCGTAGAGTTGTTTCCGCTCATTCCGTGTGACACCAAATATAATGATCCTGGTTGAATTTCCCGCAGATCTTCATTTTGCAGCAACTGGACGAATCGTTTTGGAAGATATACTTGAAACTTTGGTTCATCACCCGGTGTATATGGTGCATCGGATAAAGATGCGACGACTGCGTCTCCATGCGTTGTATCAATTTTCTTCATTTCATGAACAATATAATGTTTCTGTTCTTTTAATTCTGAACATTTCTTGATAATTAGAGTATTTGATTTTGAATGCAAGTTGAATTGTTCAACTAAACATTGGAGAAACTGTTGTGATGCCATCCTTCACAGGAGATGTTGTCTGTTCGGAGTATGGAGTTAGACTGATACTCGGGGTGTGTTGCCTCTTCGTTTATATAACCTTCGGAACCCCCACTACATTCTTCCGTTTGTTGTTGTAAGTAAGCAGCCAAGTGATACGCGTTTTGTAATGCGCATTGAGATTGGTTGTGTTTCGGATTTATTGTAGAAACACAAATATTTCTAGCATCAAAGTGAAATGTTTTGTCCACTTTTATGTTTAAAACTTCTTTGTTTGTGTACTGTCGTATCCAATTCTTTTTTTCCAATCCTCTGGTATATATGTGTGTAAATTGTTTGCAAAAATGAAACATAATTTTGTGTACATTGTTGTACGGTAGGAAACCTTCATACCAATGGATATGATGAAAATTATTTGTTAGCCATCTGTTTGTTATTTTAGCTTTTGACTTTAGTTCATGGACAGAACACGGTGCTTCAAATAAAAACGGGTATGCTACTTGTGTAAGCAAATCCAAAATTACCAATTCTTTTATGATAAATCTATCATCGTTTCCGCGAAATGCTTGAAATTCAATTACACAAGGTTTTGCTGCCATTTCTTCATCCTGTCTGCTCATCATGGTGTCTGCTGATCAACTGTTTTCCACACCACGGTAGGTTAGATATATATAAACCAGGCCGTACAGTTGTAGGCGCGTTGGTGTATGTTTAACGTGGGCACCATCCCCAGTAGGCCTACCCCACGGTTTATTCTTTTGTTAAATTACATTGTAGTTTTAACCTAGCAAAGTTTCTTCTTCTGTATTATTGTTGTTGTTGGTTTCTTCTTCTGTACTGTTGTTGTTGTTGTTGTTGGTTTCTTCTTCTGTAGCCTCCGTTGCAACTTCAGTAAAAGGTTCAAAGTTTCTTAACTGCCTCCACATTTCCACTTCGTGAGGTATTCTATTAAAGATGGATGTATCTATTGGTCCGTATTGTAAAGTGCTTTCTGGTTGTTTTTCGCATGCATCTACCAGATATTCCTTAATAACAGAGCTTGAAAATACTAATTGTTTCATATACCTGGTAATAGGTGATGTTGCATAGTTTAAAATGTAAAATTCTTCACGTGTTAGAAGAATTTTATTTTCAAATTGTGTCGAGTCTCTAATTCTTACTTGTTGTTGACCACGATGTTTAATAATGTCAATTTCATTGTCACAATCCAAAAGTCGAATGTTAGTTTTTCTTCCAAAGAAACTGTTGGCTAAATAACATTCAATAAGATGTAGATGTTTTAAAAAGGAATCCCAAGCATTTTCTGAAAATAAAACCATCTTTGTTCCATGGCTTAGTATTACTGCGGGAGAGTAGTCTAATGATTTTACCAATCCTATCGACACACTTTTACTCATGCAAGATGAAATAGGATAAAAGATGCGAAGGAAAACTTCAGTTAAAATGTTTGGTGGAATATTTTCTTCAAGTTTTCTTTTCTTTCTTACGTTTGTTTTATTATTTTCCAACTTTTTATTTTGTTTTCCAAACTTTAAAAAGTCATCAATATCCTTTACAATATTTTCTTCAAAATGTTTATCATCATTTTCCAATAAAGGTGCTGTTTCGGAAACGTCTTGTACAACTGATAAAGAACTCATTTTGTTTATAATGCTGTAGACGATGTTACCCATACAACTGTAGACAGTAAACTAAACAATTTTCGTTCCCGCTCCTGCTTTTATAACCGAGTGGTGGGGGTATTTTTTTCCTTTTCATTTTACAAAACTGCTTTTACAATTCCTGTTAAAGGTGTATATGTAACAATTTTATCATGTAAAATTAAACAATAAGCAGATGTATCTTTGGGTACATTTTGTTCAAATTCCATTTCTATTTTTATATCTACACTGGAAGATTTTACAGATTCGTTTTGTTTTGAACAATCAACTACAACAATCGGATAGTTAGATTTAAATTGGTTTGGCGTTAATAAAGGTGTGTTTGTTTTTCCATAATATGAATTTTGGAATCTTGCGTACATATCGTACAAAACGCTAAACCTGTCTTTTGTAAAGTTTATGTTGAAGTTGTCGTATGGAAAGAATTGAGAGTTTAGAAACACCTTAAAATTTGTAAGTTTGCAATGATCAAATTCACCAGCATGTTTAGTTATTTCGTTTCTTCTTTTTGTTTGTAATCCAAATATTACATATCTTGCCTTTTCCAAATGAGTAGAAGTTTTTACAGTCCATGTATGACGTTGTGTTTCCGGTAAAACCGGATATTCATGAAACTCCCAACTTCTAAATGGTATTACGATATCACGATCTGATTTTAAAGTTCTTAATAATGAAATTCTATTCTGATCGTTTAACCGTACATGCGGTACTCTCCAAACAATTTTGTCTAATTGCATTTTCCATTCTAAAGTAGCTTCCGTTGTTCCATCAGTTGCTTGAATTATATCTTTGTCGTTTGATGATCTTAACAAAACTAATTCTTGTTTTACGTTTATTATTATTTTTCGGTAATCTTCGGCAAAGCCTAAAAGTAATCTTAAAGGAATGTAAAAGTCAAAATTGCCTGAAGTGTTTGGAGTGATTGTACTGGAATCGGGTGCTACCCATCCTGCGGCGGCTAGCATATTTTTTTCACTCGGTGTTAAAGATGCTAATCCTTTTAATGTACTTGTAATTCCCACCTTTTTTGTTGAATCTACTGTAACTCCGGAAATTTCATATCTTATTTCATCAAACAAATATGCCATGGGGTTATTTATGAACGGAACAGTACTTGCAGTGCTTCCATCTCTTTTTGTTACTCTTCCTTCGATATACAAATAACTTTCACATGGAAGTGTATAAATATCCTGTTGTTGTATGGGAATTCTAATTTCATCATTATTATTTAATTTTGATGAAGCGTAAGGGTTGTGCGTATGATATTCCTTTTCCCATAAGGTTTCGTCGAATGTCGGACCCTGCGCTATATCCAATATTTCCATTATTAATAAGTTTTAATCCAATTTCTTCTAGAAAACGAATGTTATCACTTGTTAATCCTTCTATAGCTAAAGTGCTACTGACTTGTTTACCAGTCAGCTCTTTCTTTTTAAATGATAACCCCATTGTTATACGGTTGATTTTATATGTATTCGTATAGTTATAGGTTCGTCTCTAAAATCAATATGATTTCCGTCTTGATCTAGTATGTTCACCACAATGTCTGAAATAAAACTGGTGTTTAACGGTAGGTACACCAAGTTTTGTGGCTTTTCCACAATTTTAAAACCCGGAGCGACCGTTGGATAGAATGTGTGCAATATATGAGTATTTTCACCATCTCTATAAGAACCATGTATAATATTACATGTAATATCTATACTGTTAACTTTCATTATTGTTACAGTTCTAGCACCTGAATGGTTAATATTAGGTTCTAAAATTTTTGTTGTTTTAGGAAATCCTAATAAACTACCAATTGAATGTTCTTTGCTAAAATCTATATAATATTTAGATTTAATTTCAGCTTTCATAGTATTGTTATTTCCTTTTATTGTTATATTATCTTTTCCCATATGATTTTGTATCGCTTCATTTATATCATCAATTTCATATGCTCCAGTGGGTAAACTAAATACTTGTATATCTGAATATTTGTTTGTATTTTTATCTTTTGTTTTGTAATAATGTATTTTGTCATTAACATTTTCAGTAACGTTGGGAATAGAATTATAAGTTGTTATATCTAATAATGCGGCTTCCCATAATTTATCTTTTTCCAAACGTAACGCAGGGAAAAGAACACTTCGCAAAGTAGATGAAGTTCCAGTTAATGATACTGTATAGGAAGACATCTTAAAGTTGACTAACGCTTTTTGTTAAAAAATCTAAACATAAATGTCCACAGATTACCGTATCATCAGGTTGCTCTCTTTTATAATTGTATAGTACATTTTTAGCTGTTTTAAAGTAATATTGTAGTTCTTTTGGTGGTGGGAGATTACCAAAACTATCAAAGTAGTAAATAGTTGATCCTAGTTTCTTATAACATACCCAATGAGTGCCTGATCCTTTACTATTATCTAAATTTACTATTCCGGTTTCATTTTTCCATATTTTAACAGGTAATGCATCTTTCATAAACACTCCTCTAAAAAATGGAATTTTTAAACAAGAAACATAAGTAATTAATTCTTTATCTGTTAATTCTTTATTTGGAATTAGTAATTGTTTTTTTCTGTTTAATACACACGATACGGTCTTAGGTATAATCCTCCTCCTTTTTTTATCATTGACCATATTGTTTGTTTCTTTTTATTTTTACCTGCGGTGGATCGTCGTTTTCTTCTTATATTTCCTCCACGTTTCTTTGCAGGTTTTCTTCTCCTTTTTCCACCTCCTTTCTTCTTTCCACCTCCAAACATCGTTTTACCCTTCATTGCTGCTGATACCGCTAAAGCTGCTGCTTTTTCACCGATACTAGCGTCACTGGATGTTACTCTTTGCCAAGCTTTTTCAGCAAGTGCTCTATCCGCTATTGATCTATTTTTAGTATCTGCAAACTTTGAATATGCTATATCGTGTTGTTTGCAGGCTTGATCAAGTTTATTTATTCCAAGATCTCCTCTAGCAAGTCTTTTTTTCAATTTTGTTCCTGGACCACAATATTGATAACCTCCTGGTAAATGTAGTTCTACAGGTAATAAATCGATAGCTTTGTTAACTATAGCTCCAACCGGCTTAGTAACAAGAGAAAGTGCTGTTGATGCTATTCCTCTTCCTCTCTTTATAACGTGTCGATTATGACTGATGCGTTGAACTTTCAACATGGTTTTTTATAGTGAAAGGAAATGCCAATACTTGTTTATTTTATAAATTCTTTATAATGAATGATGCACTTATTCTTTGACATTGTTTATTTATAATAAACATGTATTTTGTTTATGGGTAATAAACTTTTACCCAGTCTTTTGGTAGGATTGTATCCTTTTTATCAACATCAACTTGAGCAAATCTTAAATTTCCAGTTTTCATATTTAAAAAATATTTTTCTATAACATTTTTCTTAACCCAATGTAGTTTTTGATCAGCTTTTATGGGCTTTATCGTATTATAAACATCATATAACACTACACTTAAGAGTCTTATAATGTAATTTACATTAACAGCATCAACAATATCAATAGGGTCATCTAAGCTAGTCAATCGCAAGTTTTGACAATGAAAAAACTTTTTGTGTTTTTCTGTTCTTAAGCATCTTTCACGCCATTCTTTTACTCTAACTGCATCACTGTCATTTACTCCCATTCCAACATTAAATAGTGGTCTTTCTTTACAATCAAAGCCTTGTTGACCAAGTCTTGATGAAATTTCTTTTAATGCAGGAACTTGTCCAATTGTTGCTACATCAACATCATTCAACCCTTCTTTAACATTAGTAATTATTTTTGCATCCGCATCCCATTTGTTATTGTTTAATTTCATTATTTGACTTATTGTAGCTGCATCTGATTTTGCAGTTCCCTCCTTAACGTTAGTTAACACTTTATTTTTGCAATCAATTGACTTAATATCATGTGTAATACAATGATCTGTAACATATTGAAGGTTTACCGCATCTTTCATATCTTTAGGGTCTCCAATATCGTGTATTACAAAGTTGTAAAAGGAAAATTTATCTGTTTTTTCAGGTATGACTGAATGTAAATACTTTTTGGTAACTGAATCTTGATCATTAACAGGATCTGCTATATTGGCTATTCTAAGATCTTTTGCATCATATGCTTTATTATTACTTTTAGGATCATATCTTAAGGTTTGGTTTATGTACCACATTAAATATTCTTTATTTACCGAATCATTCTTATCTATTGGTTTTGGAAGATTTGCAATTCTATAAAAATTAGCGTTATACACTTCATTTTGAAGCTTTAAGCTAGGTAATGTTTCACTTTTTAAAGTTTTGAAATTTACTGCATCATTATCATCTTTTGGATCATTTACAAACTTTAAACGTTTGTTACTTATATCATAATCTCCATCGGATGTTAGTGGTAAACCACCTCTTTTTCCATAAGATCCTGATTTGCTTCCAGTTTCGGAATACCGTCCAAACTTATCCACACTCATGGTTATACTGAATGTTTAGTCGGTTATGCTTGTATTCTATATACTCATATTTTTATGCAATTACTCCTCGATTTCGCAATTCGCCGACCAAAGCTACCCATTCATTTTCTAAACCACTATGTCCGGCTTGTTTAGCTTCATATATCAACTTCATTCTGTCAACCAATTTGTTTATATCGTTGTAGTATATTATATTAGTATCATACAAGTTTTTTAATAATCCTTTTCCTGATAAACTTGATTGATTTGTTTTTCTTCTTTTATGTAAAATATTTATTTCAGCAGAAGATAATGATTTTCTTTTTATGGGTTCCCTTCTTTTTGGTGGGAAAAGTTTAGCAATAATAGTTTTATATTTTTCTGATGCATTTCTATGAACATTAAAATTTTTAGAATAATTTTTCTTATGCGCATTTGTATCCTCCAATATTTGTTTAAAAATGTTTAAATCCTTTTTAGTATATTTATTAGGTTTCGGCTTAAAAATAAGTTCAAACAATCCTTTTGTACCCTTGTATTGTTTATTATTTATAATAATATTGTCATGTTCGTCTACATCAAGTTTGCTATCTCCAATCATTAGCCCATTTTCTTCTATTCTAGCACCAAAAGTATGATATTTTCGAGTTGGTTGTGCAGAATGTAACATTTTTAATACAAATTGTCTTGCAAGCGGCCCTTTATACGCGATATCCGAGCCCAATTTGCTCAAGTTGGATGGATTAATAGGCTCTTCTTCTTCTTGTTGTTCTTCGCTTGTAGAAAGACCTTCTTTTTCTGTTAAAACATCCGTTTCTTCACCTAGTTCGCTTTCCTCTTCAGTTGTTTCTCCTTGTTGTGTAAAACTTGTATCACTTTCATATTCTTCTTTTTGTTCAAATTTTGAAATGGGTAAAATAGCATCTCCGGAAAAATTAAATGTTGAATGTTTAACATTTTGTCCTAATTGTTTTAATGGCTCAGTAATAGGTTTAAATGTTGATTCCAGAAATTTCTCTCTTTCACTTATTCCTAATCTTAACGCTCTGTTTTTATGTCTAATAGAATCACTAAGTGATTTTATTTCTTTTAATAGCTTTTCCTGATTAACCATGTTTACACCATGAAGACTTGTACGATAATGTTGTTAATTAATGTATTAAAACAAATTTATCAAAACCTATGCGGTAACGACCATCTGTTATAGCTTTATCTTTCATAATTACCAAAAATCCATATTTTTCCGCCCAAGCTTTTCCACAAAGCTCTTTGAATTTATCAAATGACATATCAGCATTTACATGATCGTTGTATATATGTTTTAGGTTTGTATCGTCTTGTTTGAATAAAACTAAAATATTTGCATTGTCTCTAATTAGTTGTTTTGGAATTTTGCTATATGTTTGTCCGATATATATGCTATCAATATTATTATGTCTTCCCATGGCAAAATAGTTTCTAATAGTATCATGATTTTCACTAGATACATCATCAAATACAAATACAGAATACGGCTTAGCCTGGTCTGGTTGCATAACACTGTCACTAGCATTAAATTTGTAATAGTTAACATCGGGCACATCAGTCAGGATCTTTTCCAACAATTGATACTTTGGTTGATGTAAGGACTTTGAAAAAATATATAGGTTATTAAATCGCAATCCTTTTGTGTTTGTAATTAAGTTAAACACAACGTTAGTTTTGCCACAGTTTGAAGGGCCGCTGACTATACATCGTACAGTGTTTGGAAATAAACTGCCGTGTTTACCATTGTTGATTTTAACGTTATCTACGGTTAAATCATCAATGTTATTAATATTAAATTTATCTTTATGGTGAACAATCTCCATCTTATTCAAAGGCAGAAGAGTAAATAAGTTGATTTAAAACTAAATCAAATCTTTTATAGGTATCCACGAGTCTTCAGTTTTATCAAACCCCAACCAACGTACTTTAACTTGGTCTTTTTTCCTTTGCAACACCTTTTCAACAAGATAAACATCGCCTACTGTTGACTTTAACAATTCATGTCCGTAAAAACCGCCTTGTAACAAATTTCCTTTGTTATCTTTTAAAATATAAGTTTCCGGTACAGTAGGTTGTACTTTATACACTGTAAAAACTTCGTTTGTCCAATTGGGCAGGTATTTTTTAGTAAACACTCCTTTGTATTTACTAATTCGAACTTTATCATTTACATTAAATTTTCTTGGTTTTCTTTGTTCCGCTTTTGGCTGTGTATTCTTTTTAATTCGTTGTAAAACTAGTTTAGCGTTTTTCTTATTCACTTTGTTAGGTGCCATACCGATAGTTCTATGAAACTTGTTGTTGTAATCGCTTATTAATTTTGGTAAGATATCAACCCATACGTAAGAACCTCTTTTCGAAAACATTTTATACATTGCACCTTTTAAGGTTCTATTAAATCTTTCAATTATAGCTGCCTTTTTCTCAGAATTTGTGGAATAATGATTTATGTTATATTTTTTCATTAACAAGGCAAAATGTTTATTAAAAAATTCTTTCCCATCATCAGTTTGTAAATGTTTAATTTTATTTTTATCTCTTTTTATAGCTACTTCCATAGCTTTTGTTATGCTGTTACCAGTTTTGTCTTTTAATGGCAAAGCATCTGCAACTTTAGTAAAACAATTAATAATCGTAAGTATGTATTTAAATCCTTTATTTATTTTACTATGCGGTTGCATTTCAATTAAATCTGCTTGATATAAATCATTTATTCCTTTTACAACAGTATTTCGTCGTGGAAACTTTATTCTTGCAGGTTTATGAAGTTCATTAACAATCTTTTCCTTTAAGTCTGTCATGATGATTTTACTAACAAAGTCAAGTTAGTATTGAGTGTTTCTTTTTCTGCATCCGCTTTTATAGTTCAAGGTCATTTCAACATATTTTAAAAAAAGGGGAAATCACAGCGAGCATGCTGTGATTTCCCCTTTTTTTCTTTTTTTCTTTTTTTCTTTTTTTTTATTTTTTTATTTTTTTTTCTTTTTTTTCTTTTTTTCTTTTTCTTTTTACTCATTGATAGGATTGAGAGAGTAGTGGCCGAATGGTAGAGTGTGAATTTTGTCTGGAAGAATGTGTCGTTTGTCATCATTGGAGCAGAGTGCTTTTTTCACTTCTGTTACGCTGTACAGTTGATGGTTGAAACTTCTGATGGTGTTGAATTTTGCAGTTATAGTCGTTTCTTCAAATAAGCATTGCTTGTAGTGTTCAAAATTTACATTCTTCTTAAGATACAAACTTTTTACTCCCTTAGCTTTTTTAATAATATTGTTTTCTTCTTTATGCAATTGTAGTGAATACAATTTTGACATTAGTGCAATAAGTTCTTTCAGTAAAATTCCATTTGCTTCGTCTTTAAATTTTCCAAGTTTCTTTTTGTTCCGATCATTGTCATAATTTAAATGATCTTTTGGATAGTCACTAAAATCAAATTCATTTTTGTGAACAAATGTTCGAAGATCCAAATACATATCTTCAGTAAGAATCCAGTAGATGAAAGCGTCCGTGTCCATGTAGGCGATTCCGATGTTATCTCTACCGTAGAAGGCGACCATTTTGTTGTAGTGGAAATCGTACATGTGGGTTTTGGAAATATCCAAGATTGACATTCCAACGTACAACGGACGATCCATTTTCACACTTGTCTTCTTCATTGATACTGCCACAAGGTTTTCATTGATGATAACGGATGTTTCAAAGTTTGGTTTTTGTACAAGTTTTTCTAGTTTTATAGGATCTGTAATTAATTTAACATTTTTGTGTTTTCTTTTGTTTTCCAATGTTTTTCCAAATATCGCGTTATTCATTAATTTAAAAAAGTCCTTTTGAAATGTTGATGTTGCAGCTGCTCTTCTTCTGGTGTTTGAATCAATGTACGGTTTTAACCAGCAAGATTGGGAAAATTTTAAAACTCTATGAATTTTGGTTATACGTAAACCCAATTGGAGTGCTTGTTGAACAACCCAAAAGTGAGCTACGTATCTTTGTTTATTTTCAAGAGTCATCATTAATTTTGGATGTTTGCCAATTGGTGAAACTTCTGTTTTTGCAAGGAGCGGAAGATCGTAATGAAGATCATGCAAGTGTTCTGGATATTCAAAGTCACAGTCCAATATGTATCCGGTGTCTCCGTCTTTTGAAATTTGCGAAATATCACCAATAGAGTCTGGATTAACCCATTCAAAGTTTTCAAAAGGAAGTGGATTAGACATGGCCCATCCGTATAAATTGTTGGCATCGAAATATCCTAAGAACACTGATGGTTTTTCTTTATCGTAGTTTGGAAGATATTTGTTGTTAGCTTTAACATGTCTAGTAACACTTTGGGTCAATCCACCTCTAACGCCCGATTCGATCATCAACACCATGTCAATATCTGTTAATAATTGAAGGTTGCACTTTGTTTCTTTTAGCATAGCTTGCCAAGCTAGTCCTGGAGAAGTATAAGAATGAAGAGGGTCTAATCCGTAAGCTTCAAAGCAGGTGTTTCTAAATTCTTCCATCACATCGCAGAGAAGGGTCACATCAAGTTTTACATAAAAGTCAGAATAATCTCCCAGAGTGTTCATTTCCAATTCGTCCCAAACTCTGCATGCGTGTTGATAGTCTTCAGGTGAAATGTCCAAATCGGTAAGTTTACTTTTGAAAGCTTCTGGTGGAGGAAGTGACGTTTCTTGAAATTTATGTAGTCCATCGATGTAATCATACGGGAAAACTCCTTTCCGAAGAACCAAATCCATTTTTTCTGCAGGTACAATTTTGCTTGTTTCTATTAAATTTTGTCTTCTTAAATTTTCAGAAAGTTTCATAAGACTGGAAGGCATAAATCGAAAAGAATCAACAAATCTAAGTTTAATTTTGCCCACCTTTTTTGAAAAGCTTATAAATTTTTCCATAGTTTGTGCTATAACGTCTATTTCACCGTTGTCTCTTGCTAATTCAGGAATGATAAAATGTCCATCGTATCCGCTAAGATTGTGAAAAACGACGGGAATAAAAGATGGTAGTTTGTAGTTGATGTTACATCCGTTGCAAGCTGCACCTCTGTAGGCTCCTGTCAGATGGTCATGGTCGCGAACTTTAACTTTAGTTTCTGTAAATTGATTTTTACACAAATAGCATGTTGTTGTCGAATCATAAAGATAAATTTCTTCCGGTGTCATAGGTGACATAGGAACCACATTGCTATACATTGCTTCCACTTTCCCAGCGATGTCGTATAAATCATCAACAAAGTATCGAGCTGCTTCTTCTCCACGATAGATCTTTGGTGTAGATGTCAAACCATATTCTTGAAGATGTTCTTCAGGCAGAGTGGATTTTACTATTAAACAGTAGCTGTTTGGTTTGTGAAGTTGATACTTTGTTCTGCTTGTAATTTCCTCTCCTTCTTCTTGTTCAAGTGGAAGCAATGAAGATTCAAAATCTGCATACACTACAACGGGGATTCTGTATTGTTGGATAACTTTATCAAATTTTACTTGTGATCTGCTAGGGTGTGGTAATTTAATTCTTACTTCATAGTTTCCATTGCATAATCTTTTATGTTCTGTTAACCATTCTGAACCTCCTCTTCTTAAAGGTTTGTTTACAAAACAGAAACATCTTTTACAAGTTGTTTTTGGTTGTTCACGTTTTGATAACTGTTTGCAAACTAGAGCTTCAAAATCTTTAATATATACATAATGTGAGATATCACCTTTAGTTATAAATAATAAATCAGTATGATCTCTGCGTTCGGTGGGTGTTATACGTAAGGGATAGACATTGTTGGATGAATCTAAGCCAAAGATGTTTACAGATGCAAAAGGATTTTTCTTTTCAAATTTTGATATGTCTTGAATTGAAACAGGATAAGTCATGCCTTGAAAGTTATACATATAGGAAACCTCATCGTATGCTCTACTCGGTCGTTCCACATGATCTTCTACATATTTTGCAAGCATTGCATACTTGAAACATTCAGCATTTTCATTTTGTACATTAACACAAGATTTGGTTACTCGAATCTTCCTTGGCAAAGCAATATAACTACTACCTCTCATTCCATATCCATGTTTATGAACTCTCACATCTAAGCTTGTTATACTTAACAAACTCCATCCAGAACCTCTTCCTTCATGTTCTTGTAATTTTGTTAAAAGTTCTTCAAAACAATCATCCACAATTGAGCTTATATCCGATGCAAACATGATGGTTTTGTTTTTAGTTAAAAATCCTCTTGGTGATGTTTCATTCTGAACATTTGTAAATACAGTATCTAATAATATTCCAAACTTTATAAAATTTAATCTTCTTAGTTCATTCTTCAATGTTTCTGTTACTAATGTTTTTGCTTTCAATATAAATTGTGCTAGTTGCAATTGAGCATTGTCAATCTTAAAATGAGTTACTACACTGCCTGGTAAAGCTCGGGCGTATAATTCCACATCCAAAGATGGTGCGGGTGCGTATTGAATAACACTTGGTCTTGAATTTAGTTGTTGTTGATGGGTAGCCAGCATTTGATCTAATTCTTCCAAATCTTCTTCTTCTGCATTGTTTCTTGTTTCGTTGTTATGGTACACTTCTTTGTGTATTTGTAGTAAGTTTTCATTTTCAAAAGATTCTTCACAACTGATGCAGTAATACATGACGTAGGTGTGCTCTCTACAAAAGTTGCAGTAATAATAAGAACCACTCTTAAACTACCCCTATTTATAGCACTACCCCCACCACTTTTTCTGTATTAAACACAAAAAGTGTTAATAACAGTTAAATTTCTTATATTTCAAAACTCCTAAGTGTCAAATAATGCAAGTTTAAAAAAACATCTAAGTGCCAAATAATGCAGGTATTAAAAAAATCTAAGTGTCAAGGTCAAATAATGAAAGTTTTAGAAAAAATCTAAGTCTCAAGGTCAAATAATGGAAGTTTTAAAAAAAATTCTAAGTCTCAAGGTCAAATAATGGAAGTTTTAAAAAAATTTAAGTGCCAACGTCAAATAATTTAAGTTCAAAATAATACATATATTATGCGTCGTAAGTGTGATCATCATTGCTGTTGTTTAAATATGTTATTTCCAAATCGTTATCGCTTTCATCTTCCTCCATGTCCGATGCCGGAAACAAACGTCGCCGAACAAGAGCATGTATATATTGTACTGGATCATAGTTAATTGTTACAACATGTGTTAACGGTGTTTCTTCGCCTATTGCTACTGGTACTTCCAAAATATTTTCTTCATCACTTGTAGCATCAGACGTAGCATCGGATGTAGCATCGGATGTAGCATCAGATGTATCTTCTACTGGAATCAAACTATTTTCAAAAATACTTTCGTCATCCGTTAAGTCTTCTGGTTCAACTATTTTATATATTTTTTCACAAATTGTACATCCAAAAGGAAAATTGTTGTCTGTTGGAGGCATTATAAAAGAAACTTGATATTGTAAAATAAATGTTGAAGCAAATGTTTGAAAATTTTTCTAAGTCCGAAAGTATTAATTATTAGGAAGTTTTACAAGTCCAATGTAAAGTAAAAATAAAGAAAGAAGTGTTGTTGCCTGTTTAAACATTTGCAAAAGAATGATAGGTTTGAAAATTTTTCAAAGTCCTAAAATATTAAATATTGAGAAGTTTTAACACTTAAAATATTTACAAATCCAATGTAAAGTAAAGAAAGAAATGTTGTTGCCTGTTGGAACAATGGCAAAAGAATGATGGAAACCAAACCCGCAGTAAGGGTCCTGTGGTTTGGGAGGGGGTAAGCGAGGAGGGGGGATGACCTCAAGCCGAGTTGGGGTCCGGGATCTGCGCGTGTGGTTCGGCATCAGTTGCTCGCTAGACAGTGAGGTGGTAACATGTTCAGAAGGCGCCCTGAACATTTTATCATTTTTGCTGTTTGGTGAAAATATCTTGGTGTTATTTGTATAATAACATCTTGACGTAGGACTGATTAATTTTAAGGCATGGTAGTTGTTTGTGCTTGTAGATACCCTAGGGTTTGTAGTTTGTTTTTAATTTGCTGGTTTGGTAGTTAGTATTATTTTAAAATCTTTCTTTTACTTACAATATATTTCTGCCTGGAATGTTTAAATTTAAAGTAAAATTTTTGTTTTTAGGAATGTTATATGATATGTTTTTAATACCTTTCTATTCCAATTTCCTTTTTCCAACAAGCTTGTTGAGGGCATTCCCTCTCTTGTCTTGTACTCCTTTTTAGTTAGGGACACCTTTCAATTCCAATTTCCTTTCCTTTTTTCCTTCCATCTTTTGCATGGTAAAACCAATAATGGTAAAACCGGCAACCGCTTTTGTAGTGATTACGCTCACCAAAGCGGGTCACTTACAACCTCTATACGTGCTGGATGGGTAGTTCGCCTACCTCCGGAGTTTCGCTAGACCTCAGTTGTTCTGCGTCGCTAATGGCGAGACACTGGCTCCTTTAGTGTTAGGAAATAAAAAACATATTTGTATAACATTTTTTCCTAAATTTAATTAAACAACTTGCTATTTCAAAATAACATTTTTGTTTTAGCTTAGCGTTGTGCGCTTATGGTGAGGTGTGTGAGTTCGCTTACGTGATGATCACACTGTAATCATGATGTGCAGCGCTGGGCTGTCTAGCTATTTTTTTTAAACTAAATTTTATTTCTTTATTTTTTTATTTTTATTAATTCTTAAACTCTAGGCAGATTGTATTGTAAATTAGCTTTTCTTCTTTTAGGTTTCCGGGGGTGTACGGTTCTGTAAAACCGTACACCCCCATTTTCTTTTTAGTTATCGAATGACCTTGACCTACTTATTTTCAAGGTCAACAAAAAGACTTAGCGAAAATTTCTAAGTCTCAAGGTCATTTATATATAGGTAGATTTAGCTTTTCTTCTGTTAGGTTTCTGAGGTGTACGGTTCTGTAAAACCGTACACCTCCATTTTCTTTTTAATTATTGAATGACCTTGACCTATTTATTTTCAAGGTCAATAGCAGTTAGCGAAAATTTATAAGTGTAAGAAGTAGGTCAAGGTCACCAAAAAATACCCTATGAACGGGGGAATAGACCGCTAAGTAATTCTTTTAGAATTACAAAGTGGTCTATTCCCCCGCTCCTATTTTTTTTTATTTCATTTTTACACTAACCTCTCAGTTTTAACAAAAGGAGGTATTTGTTGTGCGCACTGCATAATGTTTGATTTACACAACACATCTTTTACCCTTTTTTAATAATATACGAACATTGTTCTTTTTTAGGACTAGATTGTAAAAAGTAAAAAGTTATTTTGTTATCCCGCTTTTATAAGAAATTAACCCTCCATTGTAAATTTTGAAAATAGGTCAAGGTCATTCAAAAATACCCTATGAGCGGGGGAATAGACCGCTAAGTAATTCTCTTGGAATTACAAAGTGGTCTATTCCCCCGCTCCATTTTTTTTTGTCTTGTGTTTAATTTGACCATTTAACTTTATCAGATGGAGATTTTCTTACTAAATAATAATGAACATTACTGATATTTGGAATTTGAAGATTTACTGGTAATTTGAGCAAGTAGAGTTCATCACAACATCTAAGAACAACATCCCTGTTACTGATCTTTTTTACAAAAACATATTTGTGGTTTAATTTCAATCTGTTGATTTTAATTCTTTTATAGTTTTCAATTTTTTCTGGCAATTCACTTTTGGAAGGTTCAATTTTAACTTTTTTAGAAGGTTGAATTTTTGAAGGTTCACGTTTGTTATGCAAATTACACAATTTTTCACCTACACTACACAACTTCACACACCTTTCACCTTTGTTTGCTCCTTTTTTTAAAATATGAGCACATTGTTCTTTCTTAAAACAGGATTTTCTTAATTTTTGAAGTTTTTGAAGTTTTTCAGAAAATTTTTTAGGAGATTTTTTTGGTGAAGATTTTTTTGGAGAAGGAGATTTTTTCGGTGAAGATTTTTTTGGAGAAGGAGATTTTTGTTTCACAATAGAAACAACAGATGATGATGATGTTCTTGATGACGAGGAAGAAGACCTGGACGAAGACGAAGTGCTTGCCATAGCGCTGGATCCGAAGAAAGTAAATATTACTCTGTTTACCCTGCCTTTATAACAGCTCACCACCCATTTACCCCCTCTACTTTTCGACGTCAAAAAAATATTCATCCAAGCTTTCTAACACTGGCAAGGAAACAGTTTCAAAAGGTTGATACAAAATTTCATAAATGTCTTGGTTTAAATTTTGCGAAGTTTGAAGATATTCTTCTATTTCCTGTACAAATTTCTGTTCGAATTGTTGGAATTCTTCTATATCCTGTAAAAATGTCTGTTCGGATTGTTCAAATTCTTGTTGTTCTAAGTTAAATGTTGGTGATTTCAAGTCTTCTTCCAATTTTTTAATGTAATCTATTGCATTTTGAACTATAGATTGTCTGTTAATTTTTTTTTGTTTTTGACTTTCCGGTACAACTAATTTTAATTTTCAAAAGCTTTTTTTAATCTGTGTTTTCTTCTTTGTTCCCTTCGGTTTCTACTTAATCTTTGATCAATCAGGTATTTTAGGAAAGATTCCATAACGTTTTGTTGATTCAAAATGTAGCAAACTATTAATTCTATAAAGCTTCTATCCGCTCAATATATAGTGGAAACCCGGGGGGAGGGGGAATCACCTTCGCCATCAAGGTGATTGGTACGTATTTAAAGCTTTGAGGTTTGCATAGCCAGACCATAACTATGAGCTCCTTGTACGAGTTGGTGTCTGCAGCGTATCTGCACCGATAACCCTATGCTCCGGCATATCAGAAGGGTGTCAGAGCCGCTGCCGCCAATTTTGCAAGGAGAGCTCATTTATGAGCATAAAAGACGATGCGTCTACAAAACCAAAATTTGGTTTGAAGGGCCAAATGTTGGCAGAATATGTGCCGTATGTCACATGGTACGTTTTTTCATTAACTGCATTGTTTATTTTTGTTAACAATATATTATTTTTTTTAATTTCTTTAAACTAATAATTTTTTTTTTTCAGGCGCTTCCTCTTGCCGGCCCGGGGGACGAGCTTTATCGAACTATTGCTTATAGAAGCGGAATAATTGGGTATAAACTACAAATGCCGGCACCTCAAGAAAAATGTCATCTCTGCAATTTCTGCCCCCTGGCAAAATATGAAATTAATTGTATGTGTTTATAAACACATATAATTATGAGAAATTAAATAGGGACGGGGAACAGAGCAGTTTGTGGTCTAACCACTTACTGCTCTGTTCCCCGTTCATAGGGTATCTTCAGATGACCTTGACCCACTTTTAAAACTTTATGGTGGGGAAAATGTATATATAAACCGTGGATTATATGAAGAGGCATCACTTCCCTCACCGATAATCATGGAAAGTTTCCGTATGTTTTACAATGTTTTTTGCACTCCTCAACAACATATTCAATTTATGTTAAATTTAATCCATGTCCTCCAGAATATTAATTTTCTTACGATTAATGTTACTGGGAAAGAATGGTAAATTTAACATATCAACGTTTATTAGTTACCATCAACCCTTTCGTAGATCCGAATTGGTTTTCAACACTTGAAACATACATTGATACTATGGCTTTTGAACAAGGATTCCATTATCTTTGGGTTGATGTAGATTACATCAACTTTCAAAATGAATCAGATGATGATGGATATGATTCTGCCACATAAAAGTAGACATTAACGGAACTTCTCCCCCTGCCTTTTAGGAAAAAAGAGAGGAACAGTGTTAATTAATAACACTGTTCCTCTCTTTTTTCCGCTTAAAGTTAAATGACCTTGACCTACTTATTTTGAAGGTCAATTGTAACTTAGTGAAAATTTTCTAAGTCCTAAGTAGGTCAAGGTCATTTAAATCTTAGCGGAAGAATGAAAAGAATAGCTACCAACATGCATTGTTGGTATCTATTCTTTTCTTTCCTCCTAGAAAACCCCTTTAGTCCGTGTCAACTTTGATGTGAATTTTTGTACAAAATTGTACATAATAAAGGACCCATGTTTCGAGTCCTTCGTAATCCATAGAATCCGAAGTGCAACAGATTTTTGTACCGTCTGCTTTAACAGCTTCAAGTACTCCACTAATACACTTCAGATTGCTATGATACGTTCTTATGTACCATAGTACTTTTTTGGCTTCGACAAAGTTGTGCACAGCACTAAAGATCATGAGGGATTCCATGGCAAATGTAACCACAAGACTACAGCACACCTTATATATACTGTGAGCCCAAGGCTATAGCCTCGATTTTTGAGTTTTTGCGTCATAACTTTTATACCGTTGGTTTTATCAAAAATGTTACTGGACCTTTTTTGTTTGTCTTTTAATTTCGCTTAATTTGACTACCCGCACGATAGATTTGGAGCATTTTTGTTATATCCACTGCCTATAGCCTCGATTTTTGAGTTTTTGCGTCATAACTTTTATACCGTTGGTTTAATCAAAAAATGTTACTGGACCTTTTTTGTTTGTCTTTTAATTCTGCTTAATTTGACTACCCGCACGATAGATTTGGAGCATTTTTGTTATATCCACTGCCTATAGCCTCGATTTTTGAGTTTTTGCGTCATAACTTTTATACCGTTGGTTTAATCAAAAAATGTTACTGGACCTTTCTTGTTTGTCTTTTAATTCTGCTTAATTTGACTACCCGCACGATAGATTTGGAGCATTTTTGTTATATCCACTGCCTATAGCCTC
>JAQJVK010000297.1:0-128080 GCA_035578135.1 Flexamia atlantica | reverse complement strand
ATGAAATATAAAAGAAATACGGACGTGTGCCAACATTAGGTACACATAGGGTGATAGAATAGAACCAGAACTTTGGTATTATACCAACCAAGTTACCGTAAAAACTTAGGTTCTGGAAATATGGGTGATTAAACTAGCCGCTTTGCGATTTGCGGTCAGCGATTTTTTCTAAGTTTGACATGAAGAATAAAAAAAAAATACAGAATTGTGGATACATGACGTACACATAGGGTGATAGAAGAGGACCAGAAATATAGTATCATACCACCGAAGTTCTGTAAACACTTAGGTTTTGGAAATATGGGTGGTTAAAGTAGTCGCTTTGCGATGAGCGGACAGCGATTTGTCTAGTTTTACAAAAAATATAAAATAAATACGGAAGTGTGCCAGCATTACGTACACATAAGATGATAGAATAGGACAAGAACTGTAGGACTATACCAACAAAGATACCGTTAAAACTTAGGTTTTGGAAATATTGTTGATTAATTAGCCGCTTTGCGATTTGCGGTCAGCGATCTGTCTAAGTTTTACATGAAATATAAAATAAATACGGAAGTGTGCCACATTAGGTACACATAGGGTGATAGAATAGAACCAGAACTTTAGTATTATACCAACTAAGTTTGACATGAAATATAAAAATAAATACGAAGGTGTGGATACATGACGTACACATAGGGTGATAGAATAGGACCAGTAATTTAGTATTATTCCACCAAAGTTACCGTAAAAACTTAGGTTTTGGAAATATAGGTGATTAAAGTAGTCGCTTTGCGATGTGCGAACAACGATTTTTCAAAGTTTGACATAATATTTGAAATAAATTTAGAAATGTGCAAATATGACGTACACTTAGGATTATAGAATACGACCAGAACCTTTGTACTTTACAACCCAAGTTACCATAAAAACTTAGGTTTTGGAAATATGGGTGATTAAAGTAGCCGCTTTGCAATGTGCGGACAACGATCTGTCAAAGTTTGACATGAAATATAAAATAATTACGGAAGTGTGTTAACATGACGTACACATAGGATGATAGAATAGGACCAGAACTTTAATACTATAACACCCAAGTTAGCTTAAAAACTTATGATTTTGGAAATATGGGTGATTAAAGAAGTCGCTTTGCGATGTGCGGGACAGCGATTTATCGAAATTTGGCATAAAATATATAAATAAATACGGAATTGTGGATACATGACGTACAAATAGGGTGATAGAATAGAACCAGAACTTTAGTATTATACCAACCAAGTTACCGTAAAAACTTTAGTTTTGGAAATATGGGTGATTAAATTAGCCGCTTTGCGATGTGCGGTCAGCGATTTGTCTAAGTTTGATATGAAATATAAATAGATACAGATTTGTGGATACATTACGTACACATAGGGTGATAGAATAGGACCAGAAATATAGTATCATACCACCGAAGTTCCGTAAAAACTTAGGTTATGGAAATATGGGTGGTTAAAGTAGTCGCTTTGCGATGTGCGGACAGCGATTTGTCTAAGTTTGACATGAAATATAAAATAAATACAGAAGTGTGCCAAGATTAGGTACACATAGGGTGATAGAATAGAACCAGAACTTTGGTATTATACCAACCAAAATACTGTAAAAACATTGGTTTTGGAAATATGGGTGTTTAAATTAGCCGCTTTGCGATGTGCGGTCAGCGATTTGTCTAAGTTTGACATGAATTATAAAGAAATACTGAAGTATGCTTACATTACGTACACATAAGGTGATAGAATATAACCAGAAAATTAGTATTATACCAACCAAGTAACCGTAAAAACTTAGGTTTTGGAAGTATGGGTGGTTAAAGTACCGCTTTGCGATGTGCGGACAACGATTTGTCAAAGTTTGACATGAAATACAAAATAAATACGGAAGTGTGCCAACATGACGTACACATAGGATGATAGCATAGGACCAGAACTTTAGTACTATACCACCCAAGTTACCTTAAAAACTTAGGTTTCGGAAATATGGGTGATTAAATTAGCCGCTTTGTGATGTGCAGTCAGCGATTTGTCTAAGTTTGACATGAAATATAAAATAAATACGGAAGTGTGCCAACATGTAGTACCTATATGATGATAGGAAAAGACCAGAACTTTTGTACTATACCACCCAAGTTACCTTAAAAACTTAGGATTTGGAAATATGGGTGATTAAAGTAGTCGCTTTGCGATGTGCGGACAACGATTTGTCAAAGTTTGACATGAAATATAAAATAAATACGGAAGTGTGCCAACATGTAGTACACATAGGATGATAGAAAAGGACCAGAACTTTAGTACTATACCACCCAAGTTACCTTAAAAACTTAGGTTTTGGAAATAAGGGTGATTAAACTAGCCGCTTTGCGATCTGCGGTCAGCGATTTGTCTAAGTTTGACATGAAAATTAAAAAAAAATACAGAATTGTGGATACATGACGTACACATAGGGTGATAGAATAGGACCAGAAATATAGTATCATACCACCGAAGTTCCGTAAAAACTTAGGTTATGGAAATATGGGTGGTTAAAGTAGTCGCTTTGCGATGTGCGGAGAGCGATTTGTCTAAGTTTTACATGAAATATAAAATAAATACGGAAGTGTGCCAACATTACGTACACATAAGATGATAGAATAGGACCAGAACTTTAGAACTATACCTACCACGTTACCTTAAAAACTTAGGTTTTGGAAATATGGGTGATTAAACTAGCCGATTTCCGATGTGCGGTCAGCGATTTGTCTATGAAATATAAAATAAATACGGAAGTGTGCTAAAATTCCGTAGACATAGGGTGTTAGAATAGAACCAGAACTTTAGTATTAAACCAACCAAGTTACCGTAAATACTTAGGTTTTGGAAATATGGGTGGTTAAAGTAGCCGCTTTGCGATGTGCGGACAACGATTTGTCAAAGTTTGACATTAAATATAAAATAAATACGAAGTGTTCCAACATGACGTACACATAGGATGATTGAATAGGACCAGAACTTTAGAACTATACCTACCAAGTTACCTTAAAAACTTAGGTTTTGGAAATATGGGTGATTAAATTAGCCGATTTTCGATGTGCGGTCAGCGATTTGTGTAAGTTTGACATGAAATATAAAATAAATACGGAAGTGTGCTAGCATTAGGTACAAATAGGGGTGATAGAAAAGAACCAGAACTTTAGTATTAAACCAACCAAGATACCGTAAAAACTTATGTTTTGGAAATATGGGTGGTTAAAGTAGCCGCTTTGCGATGTGCGGACAACGATTTGTCAAAGTTTGACTTGAAATATAAAATAAATACGGAAGTGTGCCAACATGACGTACACATGGGATGATAGAATAGGACAGAACCTTTGTACTCTACCACCCAAGATATCATAAAAACTTAGGTTTTGGAAATATGGGTGATTAAATTAGCCGCTTTGCGATTTGCGGTCAGCGATCTGTCTAAGTTTTACATGATATATAAAATAAATACGGAAGTGTGCCAACATTAGGTACACATAGGGTGATAGAATAAGACCAGAACATTAGTATTATGCCAAGTAAATTACCGCAAAATTTTGGTTTTATAAATATGGGTGATTAAATTAGTCGCTTCGCGATGAGTGGACAGAGATCCGACTTAGACATGAATATAAAACAAATACGGAAGTTTGGCAACATGACGAAAACATAGGGTGATAGAATAGAACCAGAACTTTAGTATTATACCAACCAAGTTACCCTAAAAACTTAGGTTTTGGAAATATGGGTGATTAAATTAGCCGCTTTGCGATGTCCGGACAACGATTTGTCAAGTTGTACATGAAATATAAAATAAATACGGAAGTGTGCCAACATCACGTACACATATGATGATAGAATAGGGCCAGAACTTTAGTACTATACCACCCAAAATGCCTTAAAAAATTAGGTTTTGGAAATATGGGTGATTAAAGTAGTCGTTTTGCGATGTGCGGACAGCGATTTGTCTAAGTTTGACATGATATATAAATATAAATACGGAATTGTGGATACATGACGTACACATAGGGTGATAGAATAATACCAGAAATATAGTATTATACCACCGAAGTTACCGTAAAAACTTAGGTTTTGGAAATATGGGTGGTTAAAGTAGTGCGCTTTGCGATGTGCTGACAGCGATTTGTCTAAGTTTGACATGAAATATAAAAAAATAAGGAAGTGTGCTAACATTAGGTACACATAAAGTGATAGAATAGAACCAGTCCTTTAGTATCATACCAACCATGTTACCGAAAAAACTTAGGTTTTCGAAATATGGGTGATTAAATTAGCCGCTTTGCGATGTGCGGTCAGCGATTTGTCTTAGTTTGACATGAAGTATAAAATAAATACGGAAGTGTGCTAACATTACGTACAAACAGGGTGATAGAATAGAACCAGAACTTTAGTATTATACCAAGCAATATACCGTAAAAACATAGGTTTTAGAAATATGGTTGGTTTAAGTAGCCCCTTTGCGATGTGCGGTCAGCGATTTGTCTTAGTTTGACATGAAAAATAAATTAAATTCGGAAGTGTGCCAACATGACGTACACATAGGATGATAGAATCGGACCAGAACTTTAGTACTATACCACCCAAGTTTCCTTAAAAACTTAGGTTTTGGAAATATGGGTGATTAAAGTAGTTGCTTTGCAATGTACGGAGAGGGATTTTTCTAAGTTTGACATGAAATATAAAAAAATACGGAAGTGTTGATACATGACGTACACATAGGATGATAGAAAAGGACCAGAAATTTAGTACTATACCACCCAAATTACCGTAAAAACTTATTTTTTGGAAATATTGGTGATTAAAGTAGTGGCTTTGCGATGTGCAGAGAGGGATCTTTCTAAGTTTGATATGAAGTATAAAAAAAAATACGGAAGTGTGGATACATGACGTACTCATAGGGTGATAGAATAGGATCAGAAATATAGTATCATACCACTGAAGTTCCGTAAAACTTAGGTTATGGAAATATGGGTGGTTAAAGTAGACGCTCTGCGATGTGCGGACAGCGATTTGTCTAAGTTGGACATGAAATATAAAAAAATACGGGAGTGTGGATACATGACGTACACATAGGGTGATAGAATAGGGCCAGAACTTTAGTACTATAGCACCCAAATTACCGTAAAAACTTAGGTTTTGGAATTATGGGTGATTAAAGTAGTGGCTTTGCAATGAGCGGACAGCGATTTGTCTAAGTTTTACATGAAATATAAAATAAATACGGAAGTGTGGATACATGACGTACACATAGGGTGATAGAATAGGACCAGAAATTTAGTATTATACCACCAAAGTTACCGTAAGAACTTAGGTTTTGGAAATATGGGTGGTTAAAGTAGGCGCTTTGCGATGTGCGGTCAGCGATTTGAAATAGTTTAACATGAAATATAAAATAAATACGGAAGTGTGCCAACATGACGTACACATAGGATGATAGAATAGGGCCAGAACTTTAGAACTATACCACCCAAGTTACCTTAAAAAATTAATTTTTGGAATATGGGTGATTAAAGTAGTCGCCTTGCGATGTGCGGACAGCGATTTGTCTAAGTTTGACATGACATATAAATATAAATACGGAATTGTGGATACATGATGTACACATAGGGTGATAGAATAATACCAGAAATATAGTATTATACCACCGAAGTTACCATAAAAACTTAGGTTTTGGAAATATGGGTGGTTAAATTAGTGCGCTTTGCGATGTGCTGACAGCGATTTGTCTAAGTTTGACATAAATATAAAAAAATACGGAAGTGTGCCAACATTAGGTACAAAATAGGGTGATAGAATAGAACCAGAACTTTAGTATTATACCAACCATGTTACCGAAAAAACGTAGGTTTTGGAAATATGGGTGATTAAATTAGCCGCTTTGCGATGTGCGGTCAGCGATTTGTCTAAGTTTGACATGAAATATAAAATAAATACGGAAGTGTGCTAACATTACTTACAAACAGGGTGATAGAATAGAACCAGAACATTAGTACCAACCAAGTTACCGTAAAAACATACAATTTGGAAATATGGGTGGTTTAAGTAGCCGCTTTGCGATGTGCGGTCATCGATTTGTCTTAGTTTGACATGAAAAATAAAATAAATACGGAAGTGTGCCAACATGACGTACACATAGGATGATAGAATAGGACCAGAACTTTAGTACTATACCACCCAAGTTACCTTATAAATTTAGGTTTTGGAAATATGGGTGATTAAAGTAGTCGCTTTGCGATGTGCGGACTGCGATTTGTCTAAGTTTGACATGAAATATTAAAATAAATACGGAAGTGTGGATAATTGACGTACACATAGGGTGATAGAATAGGACCAGAAATTTAGTATTATACCACGAAAGTTTCCGTAAGAACTTAGGTTTTGGAAATATGGGTGATTAAAGTAGTGGCTTTGCGATGTGCGGACAGCGATTTGTCTAAGTTTGACATGAAATATAAAAAAATACGGAAGTGTGCCAACATTAGGTACACATAGGGTGATAGAATAGAACCAGAACTTTAGTATTATACCAACCATGTTACCGAAAAAACTTAGGTTTTGGAAATATAGGTGATTAAATTAGCCGCTTTGCGATGTGCGGTCAGCGATTTGTCTAAGTTTGACATGAAATATAAAATAAATACTGAAGTGTGCCAACATGACGTACACATAGGATGATAAAATAGGACCATAACTTTAGTACTATACCAACCAAGTTTCCTTAAAAACTTAGGTTTTGGAAATATGGGTGATTAAAGTAGTTGCTTTGGAATGTGCGGAGAGGGATTTTTCTAAGTTTGACATGAAATATAAAAAAAATACGGAAGTGTGAATACATGACGTACTCATAGGGTGATAGAATAGGACCAGAAATTTAGTACTATACCACCCAAATTACCGTAAAAACCTATTTTTTGGATATATTGGTGATTAAAGTAGTGGGTTTGCGATGTGCGGACAGCGTTTTGTCTAAGTTTGACATGAAATATAAAATAAATACTGAAGTGTGCCAAGTTTACGTACACATAGGATAATAGAATAGGACCAGAACTTTAGTACTATACAACCTAAGTTACCTTAAAAACTTAGGTTTTGGAAATATGGGTGATTAAAATAGCCGCTTTGCGATGTGCGGTCAGCGATTTGTCTAATTTTGACATGAAATATAAAATAAATACGGAAGTGTGCCAACATAACGTACACATAGGGTGATAGAATAGGACCGGAACTTTTGTATTATACCACCCAAGTTACCGTAAAAACTTAGGTTTTGGAAATATGGGTGATTAAAGTATTTGCTTTTCGATGTGCGGACTGCGATTTGTCTAAGCTTGACATGAATTATAAAAATCAATATGGAATTGTGGATACATGACGTGCACTTAGGGTGATAGAATAGGACCAGAAATCTTTATTATACCACTCAAGTTACCGTAAAAACTTAGGTTTTGGAAATATGGGTGATTAAAGTAGTGGCTTTGCGATGTGCGGACAGCGTTTTGTCTAAGTTTTACATAAAATATATAAAATAGATACGGAAATGTGCCAACATTAGGTACACATAGGGTAATAGAATAGAACCAGAACTTTAGTATTATACAAACCAAGTTACCGTAAAAACTTTGGTTTTTAGAAATATGGGTGATTAAATTATCCGCTTTGCGATGTGCGGTCAGCGATCTGTCTAAGTTTGACATAAAATATAAAATAAATACGGAAGTGTGCCAACATGACGTACACAAAGGATGATAGAATAGGACCAGAACCTTAGTACTTTACCACCCAAGTTACCATGAAAACTTAGGTTTTGGAAAAATGGGTGATTAAAGTAGTCGCATTATGATATGCGGACAGCGAATTGTCTAAATTTGTCATGAAATATAAAAATATATACGGAATTGTGGATACATGACGTACACATAGGGTGATAGAATAGTACCAGAAATATAGTATTATACCACCGAAGTTACCGTAAAGACTTAGGTTTTGGAAAAATGGGTGATTAAAGTAGTCGATTTTGTGATGTGCTGACAGCAATTTGTCTAAGTTTGACATGAAATATAAAAAATACGGAATTGTGCCAACATTAGGTACACAAAGGGTGATAGAATAGAACCAGATCTTTAGTATTATACCAACCAAGTTACCGTAAAAACTTAGGTTATGGAAATTTGGGTGATTAAATCAGCCGCTTTGCGATGTGCGGTCAGCGATTTGTCTAAGTTTGACATGAAATATAAAATAAATACGGAAGTGTTCTAACATTACGTACACATAGGGTGATAGAATAGAACCAGAACTTTAGTATCATACCAAACAAGTTACCGTAAAAACTTAGGTTTTGGACATATGGGTGGCTAAAATAGCCGCTTTGCGATGTGCGGTCAGCGATTTGTCTTAATTTGACATGAAATTTAAAATAAATACGGAAGTGTGCCAACATGATGTACACATAGGATGATAGAATAGGACCAGAACTTTAGTATTATACCACCCAAGAAACCATAAAAACTTAGGTTTTGGAAATATGGGTGATTAAAGTAGTCGCTTTGCGATGTGCGGACAGCGATTTGTATAAGTTTTACATGAAATATAAGATAAATACGGAAGTGTGCCAACATGACGTACACAAAGTTTGATAGAATAGGACCGGAACTTTTGTATTATACCACCCAAGTCACCGTAAAAACTTAGGTTTTGGAAATATGGGTGATTAAAGTAGTCGCTTTGCGATGTGCAGACTGCGATTTGTCTAAGCTTGACATGAATTATAAAAATCAATATGGAATTGTGGATACATGACGTGCACTTAGGGTGATAGAATAGGACCAGAAATCTTTATTATACCACTCAAGTTACCGTAAAAACTTAGGTTTTGGAAATATGGGTGATTAAAGTAGTCGCTTTGCGATGTGCGGACAGCGTTTTGTCTAAGTTTGATATGAAATATAAAATAATACGGAAGTGTGCCAACAATAGGTACACATAGGGTGATAGAATAGAACCAGAACTTTAGTATTATACCAACCATGTTACCAAAAAAACTTAGGTTTTGGAAATATAGGTGATTAAATTAGCCGCTTTGCGATGTGCGGTCAGCGATTTGTCTAAGTTTGACATGAAATATAAAATAAATACGGAAGTGTGCTAACATTACGTACAAACAGGGTGATAGAATAGATCCAGAACTTTAGTATTATACCAACCAAGTTACCGTAAAAACATAGGTTTTGGAAATATGGGTGGTTTAAGTAGCCGCTTTGCGATGTGCGGTCAGCGATTTGTCTTAGTTTGACATGAAAAATAAAATAAATACGGTAGAGTGGCAACATGACGTACACATAGGATGATAAAATAGGACCAGAACTTTAGTACTATACCACCCAAGTTTCCATAAAAACTTAGGTTTTGGAAATATGGGTGATTAAAGTAATCGCTTTGCGATGTGCGGACTGCGATTTGTCTAAGTTTGTCATGAAATATTAAAATAAATACGGAAGTGTGGATAATTGACGTACACATAGGGTGATAGAATAGGACCAGAAATTTAGTATTATACCACGAAAGTTTCCGTAAGAACTTAGGTTTTGGAAATATGGGTGATTAAATTAGCCGCTTTGCGATGTGCGGTCAGCGATTTGTCTAAGTTTGACATGAAATATAAAATAAATACGGAAGTGTGCCAACATGACGTACACATAGGGTGATAGAATAGGACCGGAACTTTTGTATTATACCACCCAAGTTACCGTAAAAACTTAGGTTTTGGAAATATGGGTGATTTGCTTTGCGATGTGCGGACTGCGATTTGTCTAAGCTTGACATGAATTATAAAAATCAATATGGAATTGTGGATACATGACGTTCACTTAGGGTGATAGAATAGGACCAGAAATCTTTATTATACCACTCAAGTTACCGTAAAAACTTAGGTTTAGGAATTATGGGTGATTAAAGTAGTGGCTTTGCGATGTGCGGACAGCGTTTTGTCTAGGTTTTACATGAAATATAAAATAAATACGGAAATGTGCCAACATTAGGTACACATAGGGTAATAGAATAGAACTCGAACTTTAGTATTATACCATCCAAGTTACTGTAAAAACTTAGGTTTTGGAAATATGGGTGGTTAAAGTAGCCGCTTTGCGATGTGCGGTCAGCGATTTGAATTAGTTTGACATTAAATATAGAATAAATACGGAAGTGTGCCAACATGACGTACACAAAGGATGATAGAATAGGACCAGAACCTTAGTACTTTACCACCCAAGTAACCATGAAAACTTAGGTTTTGGAAATATGGGTGATTAAAGTATTCGCTTTGCGATGTGCGGACAACGATTTGTCAAAGTTGAACATGAAATAAAAAAAAAATACGGAAGTGTGCTAAAATTACGTACACATAGGGTGATAGAATAGAACCAGAACTGTTTTATTATACCAAACAAGTTACCATAAAACTTAGGTTTTGGAAATATGGGTGGGTAAAGTAGTCGCTTTGCGATGTGCGGACAACGATTTGTCTAAGTTTGTCATGAAATATAAAAATATATACGGAATTGTGGATACATGACGTACACATAGGGTGATAGAATAGTACCAGAAATATAGTATTATGCCACCGAACTTACCGTAAAAACTTAGGTTTTGGACATATGGGTGGCTAAAATAGCCGCTTTGCGATGTGCGGTCAGCGATTTGTCTTAATTTGACATGAAAAATAAAATAAATACGGAAGTGTGCCAACATGACGTACACATAGGATGATAGAATAGGACCAGAACTTTAGTACTATACCACCCAAGAAACCTTAAAAACTTAGGTTTTGGAAATATGGGTGATTTAAGTAGTCGCTTTGCGATGTGCGGACAGCGATTTGTCTAAGTTTGATATGACATATAAAAATAAATACGGAATTTTGGATACATGACGTACACATAGGGTGATAGAATAGGACCGGAACTTTTGTATTATACCACCCAAGTTACCGTAAAACTTAGGTTTTGGAAATATTGGTGATTAAAGTAGTGGCTTTGCGATGTGCGGACAGCGTTTTTACTAAATTTGACATGAAATATAAAATAAATACGGAAGTGTGCCAACATGACGTACACATAGGGTGATACAATAGGACCAGAACTGTTGTATTATACCACCCAAGTTACCGTAAAAACTTAGGTTTTGGAAATATGGCTGATTAAAGAAGTCGCTGTGTGATGTGTGGGCAGCGATTTGTCTAAGTTTGATATGAAATATAAAAAAAAAACGGAAGTGTGGATACATGACGTACTCATAGGGTGATAGAATAGGACCAGACATTAAGTACTATACCACCAAAATTACCGTAAAAACTTAGGTTTTGGAAATATTGTTGATTAAAGTAGTGGCTTTGCGATGAGCGGACAGCGATTCGTCTAAGTTTTACATGAAATATAAAATAAATACGGAAGTGTGCCAACATGACGTACACATACTTTGATAGAATAGGACCGGAACTTTTGTATTATACCACCCAAGTCACCGTAAAAACTTAGGTTTTGGAAATATGGGTGATTAAAGTAGTCGCTTTGCGATGTGCGGACTGCGATTTGTCTAAGTTTGACATGAAATATTAAAATAAATACGGAAGTGTGGATACTTGACGTACACATAGGGTGATAGATTAGGACCAGAAATTTAGTATTATACCACGAAAGTTACCGTAAGAACTTAGGTTTTAGGAATATGGGTGATTAAATTAGCCGCTTTGCGATGTGCGGTCAGCGATTTGTCTAAGTTTGACATGAAATATAAAATAAATACGGAAGTGTGCCAACATAACGTACACATAGGGTGATAGAATAGGACCGGAACTTTTGTATTATACCACCCAAGTTACCGTAAAAACTTAGGTTTTGGAAATATGGGTGATTAAAGTATTTGCTTTGCGATGTGCGGACAGCGATTTGTGTAAGCTTGACATGAATTATAAAAATCAATATGGAATTGTGGATACATGACGTGCACTTAGGGTGATAGAATAGGACCAGAAATCTTTATTATACCACTTAAGTTACCGTAAATACTTAGGTTTTGGAAATATGGGTGATTAAAGTAGTGGCTTTGCGATGTGCGGACAGCGTTTTGTCTAAGTTTTACATGAAATATAAAATAAATACGGAAATGTGCCAACATTAGGTACACATAGGGTAATAGAATAGAACCAGAACTTTAGTATTATACCAACCAAGTTACCGTAAAAACTTGGTTTTAGAAATATGGGTGATTAAATTAGACGCTTTGCGATGTGCGGTCAGCGATCTAAGTTTGACATAAAATATAAAATAAATACGGAAGTGTGCTAACATTACGTAAACATAGGGTGACAGAATAGAACCAGAAATTTAGTATTATACCAACCAAGTTATCGTAAAAACTTAGGTTTTGGAAATATGGATGGTTAAAGTAGCCGCTTTGCGATGTGCGGTCAGCGATTTGAATTAGTTTGACATTAAATATAGAATAAATACGGAAGTGTGCCAACATGACGTACACAAAGGATGATAGAATAGGACCAGAACCTTAGTACTTTACCACCCAAGTAACCATGAAAACTTAGGTTTTGGAAATATGGGTGATTAAAGTATTCGCTTTGCGATGTGCGGACAACGATTTGTCAAAGTTGAACATGAAATAAAAAAAATACGGAAGTGTGCTAAAATTACGTACACATAGGGTGATAGAATAGAACCAGAACTGTTTTATTATACCAAACAAGTTACCATAAAACTTAGGTTTTGGAAATATGGGTGGGTAAAGTAGTCGCTTTGCGATGTGCAGACAACGATTTGTCTAAGTTTGTCATGAAATATAAAAATATATACGGAATTGTGGATACATGACGTACACATAGGGTGATAGAATAGTACCAGAAATATAGTATTATGCCACCGAACTTACCGTAAAAACTTAGGTTTTGGACATATGGGTGGCTAAAATAGCCGCTTTGCGATGTGCGGTCAGCGATTTGTCTTAATTTGACATGAAAAATAAAATAAATACGGAAGTGTGCCAACATGACGTACACATAGGATGATAGAATAGGACCAGAACTTTAGTACTATACCACCCAAGAAACCTTAAAAACTTAGGTTTTGGAAATATGGGTGATTTAAGTAGTCGCTTTGCGATGTGCGGACAGCGATTTGTCTAAGTTTGATATGACATATAAAAATAAATACGGAATTTTGGATACATGACGTACACATAGGGTGATAGAATAGGACCGGAACTTTTGTATTATACCACCCAAGTTACCGTAAAACTTAGGTTTTGGAAATATTGGTGATTAAAGTAGTGGCTTTGCGATGTGCGGACAGCGTTTTTACTAAATTTGACATGAAATATAAAATAAATACGGAAGTGTGCCAACATGACGTACACATAGGGTGATACAATAGGACCAGAACTGTTGTATTATACCACCCAAGTTACCGTAAAAACTTAGGTTTTGGAAATATGGCTGATTAAAGAAGTCGCTGTGTGATGTGTGGACAGCGATTTGTCTAAGTTTGATATGAAATATAAAAAAAAAACGGAAGTGTGGATACATGACGTACTCATAGGGTGATAGAATAGGACCAGACATTAAGTACTATACCACCCAAATTACCGTAAAAACTTAGGTTTTGGAAATATTGTTGATTAAAGTAGTGGCTTTGCGATGAGCGGACAGCGATTCGTCTAAGTTTTACATGAAATATAAAATAAATACGGAAGTGTGCCAACATGACGTACACATACTTTGATAGAATAGGACCGGAACTTTTGTATTATACCACCCAAGTCACCGTAAAAACTTAGGTTTTGGAAATATGGGTGATTAAAGTAGTCGCTTTGCGATGTGCGGACTGCGATTTGTCTAAGTTTGACATGAAATATTAAAATAAATACGGAAGTGTGGATACTTGACGTACACATAGGGTGATAGATTAGGACCAGAAATTTAGTATTATACCACGAAAGTTACCGTAAGAACTTAGGTTTTAGGAATATGGGTGATTAAATTAGCCGCTTTGCGATGTGCGGTCAGCGATTTGTCTAAGTTTGACATGAAATATAAAATAAATACGGAAGTGTGCCAACATAACGTACACATAGGGTGATAGAATAGGACCGGAACTTTTGTATTATACCACCCAAGTTACCGTAAAAACTTAGGTTTTGGAAATTTGGGTGATTAAAGTATTTGCTTTGCGATGTGCGGACAGCGATTTGTGTAAGCTTGACATGAATTATAAAAATCAATATGGAATTGTGGATACATGACGTGCACTTAGGGTGATAGAATAGGACCAGAAATCTTTATTATACCACTTAAGTTACCGTAAAAACTTAGGTTTTGGAAATATGGGTGATTAAAGTAGTGGCTTTGCGATGTGCGGACAGCGTTTTGTCTAAGTTTTACATGAAATATAAAATAAATACGGAAATGTGCCAACATTAGGTACACATAGGGTAATAGAATAGAACCAGAACTTTAGTATTATACCAACCAAGTTACCGTAAAAACTTGGTTTTAGAAATATGGGTGATTAAATTAGACGCTTTGCGATGTGCGGTCAGCGATCTAAGTTTGACATAAAATATAAAATAAATACGGAAGTGTGCTAACATTACGTAAACATAGGGTGACAGAATAGAACCAGAAATTTAGTATTATACCAACCAAGTTATCGTAAAACTTAGGTTTTGGAAATATGGATGGTTAAAGTAGCCGCTTTGCGATGTGCGGTCAGCGATTTGAATTAGTTTGACATTAAATATAGAATAAATACGGAAGTGTGCCAACATGACGTACACAAAGGATGATAGAATAGGACCAGAACCTTAGTACTTTACCACCCAAGTTACCATGAAAACTTAGGTTTTGGAAAAATGGGTGATTAAAGTAGTCGCATTATGATATGCGGACAGCGAATTGTCTAAATTTGTCATGAAATATAAAAATATATACGGAATTGTGGATACATGACGTACACATAGGGTGATAGAATAGTACCAGAAATATAGTATTATACCACCGAAGTTACCGTAAAGACTTAGGTTTTGGAAAAATGGGTGATTAAAGTAGTCGATTTTGTGATGTGCTGACAGCAATTTGTCTAAGTTTGACATGAAATATAAAAAATACGGAATTGTGCCAACATTAGGTACACAAAGGGTGATAGAATAGAACCAGATCCTTAGTATTATACTAACCAAGTTACCGTAAAAACTTAGGTTATGGAAATTTGGGTGATTAAATCAGCCGCTTTGCGATGTGCGGTCAGCGATTTGTCTAAGTTTGACATGAAATATAAAATAAATACGGAAGTGTGCTAACATTACGTACACATAGGGTGATAGAATAGAACCAGAATTTTAGTATCATACCAAACAAGTTACCTTAAAAACTTAGGTTTTGGACATATGGGTGGCTAAAATAGCCGCTTTGCGATGTGCGGTCAGCGATTTGTCTTAATTTGACATGAAATTTAAAATAAATACGGAAGTGTGCCAACATGATGTACACATAGGATGATAGAATAGGACCAGAACTTTAGTATTATACCACCCAAGAAACCATAAAAACTTAGGTTTTGGAAATATGGGTGATTAAAGTAGTCGCTTTGCGATGTGCGGACACCGATTTGTATAAGTTTTACATGAAATATAAGATAAATACGGAAGTGTGCCAACATGACGTACACATAGTTTGATAGAATAGGACCGGAACTTTTGTATTATACCACCCAAGTCACCGTAAAAACTTAGGTTTTGGAAATATGGGTGATTAAAGTAGTCGCTTTGCGATGTGCGGACTGCGATTTGTCTAAGCTTGACATGAATTATAAAAATCAATATGGAATTGTGGATACATGACGTGCACTTAGGGTGATAGAATAGGACCAGAAATCTTTATTATACCACTCAAGTTACCGTAAAAACTTAGGTTTTGGAAATATGGGTGATTAAAGTAGTGGCTTTGCAATGTGCGGACAGCGTTTTGTCTAAGTTTGATATAAAATATAAAATAATACGGAAGTGTGCCAACAATAGGTACACATAGGGTGATAGAATAGAACCAGAACTTTAGTATTATACCAACCATGTTACCAAAAAAACTTAGGTTTTGAAAATATAGGTGATTTAATTAGCCGCTTTGCGATGTGCGTTCAGCGATTTGTCTAAGTTAGACATGAAATATAAAATAAATACGGAAGTGTGCTAACATTACGTACAAACAGGGTGATAGAATAGATCCAGAACTTTAGTATTATACCAACCAAGTTACCGTAAAAACATAGGTTTTGGAAATATGGGTGGTTTAAGTAGCCGCTTTGCGATGTGCGGTCAGCGATTTGTCTTAGTTTGACATGAAAAATAAAATAAATACGGAAGAGTGGCAACATGACGTACACATAGGATGATAAAATAGGACCAGAACTTTAGTACTATACCACCCAAGTTTCCATAAAAACTTAGGTTTTGGAAATATGGGTGATTAAAGTAATCGCTTTGCGATGTGCGGACAACGATTTGTCAAAGTTGAACATGAAATAAAAAAAAATACGGAAGTGTGCTAAAATTACGTACACATAGGGTGATAGAATAGAACCAGAACTGTTTTATTATACCAAACAAGTTACCATAAAACTTAGGTTTTGGAAATATGGGTGGGTAAAGTAGTCGCTTTGCGATGTGCGGACAACGATTTGTCTAAGTTTGTCATGAAATATAAAAATATATACGGAATTGTGGATACATGACGTACACATAGGGTGATAGAATAGTACCAGAAATATAGTATTATGCCACCGAACTTACCGTAAAAACTTAGGTTTTAGACATATGAGTGGCTAAAATAGCCGCTTTGCGATGTGCGGTCAGCGATTTGTCTTAATTTGACATGAAAAATAAAATAAATACGGAAGTGTGCCAACATGACGTACACATAGGATGATAGAATAGGACCAGAACTTTAGTACTATACCACCCAAGAAACCTTAAAAACTTAGGTTTTGGAAATATGGGTGATTTAAGTAGTCGCTTTGCGATGTGCGGACAGCGATTTGTCTAAGTTTGATATGACATATAAAAATAAATACGGAATTTTGGATACATGACGTACACATAGGGTGATAGATTAGGACCAGAAATTTAGTATTATACCACGAAAGTTACCGTAAGAACTTAGGTTTTAGGAATATGGGTGATTAAATTAGCGCTTTGCGATGTGCGGTCAGCGATTTGTCTAAGTTTGACATGAAATATAAAATAAATACGGAAGTGTGCCAACATAACGTACACATAGGGTGATAGAATAGGACCGGAACTTTTGTATTATACCACCCAAGTTACCGTAAAAACTTAGGTTTTGGAAATATGGGTGATTAAAGTATTTGCTTTGCGATGTGCGGACAGCGATTTGTGTAAGCTTGACATGAATTATAAAAATCAATATGGAATTGTGGATACATGACGTGCACTTAGGGTGATAGAATAGGACCAGAAATTTTTATTATACCACTTAAGTTACCGTAAAAACTTAGGTTTTGGAAATATGGGTGATTAAAGTAGTGGCTTTGCGATGTGCGGACAGCGTTTTGTCTAAGTTTTACATGAAATATAAAATAAATACGGAAATGTGCCAACATTAGGTACACATAGGGTAATAGAATAGAACCAGAACTTTAGTATTATACCAACCAAGTTACCGTAAAAACTTGGTTTTAGAAATATGGGTGATTAAATTAGACGCTTTGCGATGTGCGGTCAGCGATCTAAGTTTGACATAAAATATAAAATAAATACGGAAGTGTGCTAACATTACGTAAACATAGGGTGACAGAATAGAACCAGAAATTTAGTATTATACCAACCAAGTTATCGTAAAAACTTAGGTTTTGGAAATATGGATGGTTAAAGTAGCCGCTTTGCGATGTGCGGTCAGCGATTTGAATTTGTTTGACATTAAATATAGAATAAATACGGAAGTGTGCCAACATCACGTACACAAAGGATTATAGAATAGGACCAGAACCTTAGTACTTTACCACCCAAGTTACCATGAAAACTTAGGTTTTGGAAATATGGGTGATTAAAGTAGTCGCTTTGCGATGTGCGGACAACGATTTGTCAAAGTTGGACATGAAATATAAAATAAATACGGAAGTGTGCCAACATGACGTACACATAGGATGATAGAATAGAACCAGAACTTTAGTACTATAACTCCTAAGTTAACTTAAAAATTAGGTTTTGGAAATATGGGTGATTAAAGTAGTCGCATTACGATATGCGGACAACGATTTGTCTAAGTTTGACATTAAATATAAAAATATATACGGAATTGTGGATAAATGACGTACACATAGGGTGATAGAATAGAACCAGAACTTTAGTATTATACCAAACAAGTTACCGTAAAAACTTAGGTTTTGGACAAATGGGTGGCTAAAATAGCCGCTTTGCGATGTGCGGTCAGCGATTTGTCTTAATTTGACATGAAATATAAAATAAATACGGAAGTGTGCCAACATGACGTACACATGGGATGATAGAATAGGACCAGAACTTTAGTACTATACCACCCAAGTTACCTTAAAAACTTAGGTTTTGGAAATATGGGTGATTAAAGTAGTCGCTTTGCGATGTGCGGACAGCGATTTGTCTAAGTTTGACATGACATATAAAAATAAATACGGAATTGTGGATACATGACGTACACATAGGGTGATAGAATAGGACCGGAACCTTTGTATTATACCACCAAAACTACCGTAAAAACTTAGGTTTTGGAAATATTGGTGATTAAAGTAGTGGCTTTGCGATGTGCGGGCAGCGTTTATACTAAGTTTTACATGAAATATAAAATAAATACGGAAGTGTGCCAACATGACGTACACATAGAGTGATACAATAGGACCAGAACTTTAGTACTATACCACCCAAGTTACCTTAAAAACTTAGGTTTTGGAAATATGGGTGATTAAAGTAGTCGCTTTGCGATGTGCGGACAGCGATTTGTCTAAGTTTGACATGACATATAAAAATAAATACGGAATTGTGGATACATGACGTACACATAGGGTGATAGAATAGGACCGGAACTTTTGTATTATACCCTCCAAGTTACCGTAAAAACTTAGGTTTTGGAAATATTGGTGATTAAATTAGTGGCTTTGCGATGTGCGGACAGCATTTTTACTAAGTTTTACATGAAATATAAAATAAATACGGAAGTGTGCCAACATGACGTACACATAGGGTGATAGAATAGAACCAGAACTGTTTTATTATACCACCCAAGTTACCGTAAAAACTTAGGTTTTGGAAATATGGCTGATTAAAGAAGTCGCTATGCGATGTGCGGACAAGGATTTGTCTAAGTTTGACATGAAATATAAAAAAATATACGGAATTGTGGATACATGACGTACACATAGGGTGATAGAATAGTACCAGAAATATAGTATTATACCACCGAAGTTACCGTAAAAACGTAGGTTTTGGAAATATGGGTGGTTAAATTAGTCGCTTTTGTTATGTGCTGACAGCGATTTGTCTAAGTTTGAATTAAAATATAAAATAAATACGGAAGTGTGCCAACATTAGTTACACATAGGGTGATAGAATAACATCAGAACTTTAGTATTATACTAAACAAGTTACTTTAAAAACTTAGGTTTTGGAAATATGGGTGGTTAAAATAGCCGCTTTGCGATGTGCGGTCAGCGATTTGTCTTAATTTGACATGAAAAATAAAATAAATACGGAAGTGTGCCAACATGACGTACACATAGGATGATAGAATAGGACCAGAACTTTAGTACTATACCACACAAGAGACATTAAAAACTTAGGTTATGGAAATTTGGGTGATTAAATCAGCCGCTTTGCGATGTGCGGTCAGCGATTTGTCTAAGTTTGACATGAAATATAAAATAAATACGGAAGTGTGCTAACATTACGTACACATAGGGTGATAGAATAGAACCAGAACTTTAGTATCATACCAAACAAGTTACCGTAAAAACTTAGGTTTTGGACATATGGGTGGCTAAAATAGCCGCTTTGCGATGTGCGGTCAGCGATTTGTCTTAATTTGACATGAAATTTAAAATAAATACGGAAGTGTGCCAACATGATGTACACATAGGATGATAGAATAGGACCAGAACTTTAGTATTATACCACCCAAGAAACCATAAAAACTTAGGTTTTGGAAATATGGGTGATTAAAGTAGTCGCTTTGCGATGTGCGGACACCGATTTGTATAAGTTTTACATGAAATATAAGATAAATACGGAAGTGTGCCAACATGACGTACACATAGTTTGATAGAATAGGACCGGAACTTTTGTATTATACCACCCAAGTCACCGTAAAAACTTAGGTTTTGGAAATATGGGTGATTAAAGTAGTCGCTTTGCGATGTGCGGACTGCGATTTGTCTAAGCTTGACATGAATTATAAAAATCAATATGGAATTGTGGATACATGACGTGCACTTAGGGTGATAGAATAGGACCAGAAATCTTTATTATACCACTCAAGTTACCGTAAAAACTTAGGTTTTGGAAATATGGGTGATTAAAGTAGTGGCTTTGCAATGTGCGGACAGCGTTTTGTCTAAGTTTGATATAAAATATAAAATAATACGGAAGTGTGCCAACAATAGGTACACATAGGGTGATAGAATAGAACCAGAACTTTAGTATTATACCAACCATGTTACCAAAAAAACTTAGGTTTTGGAAATATAGGTGATTTAATTAGCCGCTTTGCGATGTGCGGTCAGCGATTTGTCTAAGTTTGACATGAAATATAAAATAAATACGGAAGTGTGCTAACATTACGTACAAACAGGGTGATAGAATAGATCCAGAACTTTAGTATTATACCAACCAAGTTACCGTAAAAACATAGGTTTTGGAAATATGGGTGGTTTAAGTAGCCGCTTTGCGATGTGCGGTCAGCGATTTGTCTTAGTTTGACATGAAAAATAAAATAAATACGGAAGAGTGGCAACATGACGTACACATAGGATGATAAAATAGGACCAGAACTTTAGTACTATACCACCCAAGTTTCCATAAAAACTTAGGTTTTGGAAATATGGGTGATTAAAGTAATCGCTTTGCGATGTGCGGACTGCGATTTGTCTAAGTTTGACATGAAATATTAAAATAAATACGGAAGTGTGGATAATTGACGTACACATAGGGTGATAGAATAGGACCAGAAATTTAGTATTATACCACGAAAGTTTCCGTAAGAACTTAGGTTTTGGAAATATGGGTGATTAAATTAGCCGCTTTGCGATGTGCGGTCAGCGATTTGTCTAAGTTTGACATGAAATATAAAATAAATACGGAAGTGTGCCAACATGACGTACACATAGGGTGATAGAATAGGACCGGAACTTTTGTATTATACCACCCAAGTTACCGTAAAAACTTAGGTTTTGGAAATATGGGTGATTTGCTTTGCGATGTGCGGACTGCGATTTGTCTAAGCTTGACATGAATTATAAAAATCAATATGGAATTGTGGATACATGACGTTCACTTAGGGTGATAGAATAGGACCAGAAATCTTTATTATACCACTCAAGTTACCGTAAAAACTTAGGTTTAGGAATTATGGGTGATTAAAGTAGTGGCTTTGCGATGTGCGGACAGCGTTTTGTCTAGGTTTTACATGAAATATAAAATAAATACGGAAATGTGCCAACATTAGGTACACATAGGGTAATAGAATAGAACTCGAACTTTAGTATTATACCAACCAAGTTACCGTAAAAACTTTGGTTTTAGAAATATTGGTGATTAAATTAGCCGCTTTGCGATGTGCGGTCAGCGATCTGTCTAAGTTTGACATAAAATATAAAATAAATACGGAAGTGTGCTTACATTACGTAACCATAGGGTGATAGAATAGAACCAGAAATCTAGTATTATACCAACCAAGTTACTGTAAAAACTTAGGTTTTGGAAATATGGGTGGTTAAAGTAGCCGCTTTGCGATGTGCGGTCAGCGATTTGAATTAGTTTGACATTAAATATAGAATAAATACGGAAGTGTGCCAACATGACGTACACAAAGGATGATAGAATAGGACCAGAACCTTAGTACTTTACCACCCAAGTAACCATGAAAACTTAGGTTTTGGAAATATGGGTGATTAAAGTATTCGCTTTGTGATGTGCGGACAACGATTTGTCAAAGTTGAACATGAAATAAAAAAAAATACGGAAGTGTGCTAAAATTACGTACACATAGGGTGATAGAATAGAACCAGAACTGTTTTATTATACCAAACAAGTTACCATAAAACTTAGGTTTTGGAAATATGGGTGGGTAAAGTAGTCGCTTTGCGATGTGCGGACAACGATTTGTCTAAGTTTGTCATGAAATATAAAAATATATACGGAATTGTGGATACATGACGTACACATAGGGTGATAGAATAGTACCAGAAATATAGTATTATGCCACCGAACTTACCGTAAAAACTTAGGTTTTGGACATATGGGTGGCTAAAATAGCCGCTTTGCGATGTGCGGTCAGCGATTTGTCTTAATTTGACATGAAAAATAAAATAAATACGGAAGTGTGCCAACATGACGTACACATAGGATGATAGAATAGGACCAGAACTTTAGTACTATACCACCCAAGAAACCTTAAAAACTTAGGTTTTGGAAATATGGGTGATTTAAGTAGTCGCTTTGCGATGTGCGGACAGCGATTTGTCTAAGTTTGATATGACATATAAAAATAAATACGGAATTTTGGATACATGACGTACACATAGGGTGATAGAATAGGACCGGAACTTTTGTATTATACCACCCAAGTTACCGTAAAACTTAGGTTTTGGAAATATTGGTGATTAAAGTAGTGGCTTTGCGATGTGCGGACAGCGTTTTTACTAAATTTGACATGAAATATAAAATAAATACGGAAGTGTGCCAACATGACGTACACATAGGGTGATACAATAGGACCAGAACTGTTGTATTATACCACCCAAGTTACAGTAAAAACTTAGGTTTTGGAAATATGGCTGATTAAAGAAGTCGCTGTGTGATGTGTGGACAGCGATTTGTCTAAGTTTGATATGAAATATAAAAAAAAATACGGAAGTGTGGATACATGACGTACTCATAGGGTGATAGAATAGGACCAGACATTAAGTACTATACCACCCAAATTACCGTAAAAACTTAGGTTTTGGAAATATTGTTGATTAAAGTAGTGGCTTTGCGATGAGCGGACAGCGATTCGTCTAAGTTTTACATGAAATATAAAATAAATACGGAAGTGTGCCAACATGACGTACACATACTTTGATAGAATAGGACCGGAACTTTTGTATTATACCACCCAAGTCACCGTAAAAACTTAGGTTTTGGAAATATGGGTGATTAAAGTAGTCGCTTTGCGATGTGCGGACTGCGATTTGTCTAAGTTTGACATGAAATATTAAAATAAATACGGAAGTGTGGATACTTGACGTACACATAGGGTGATAGATTAGGACCAGAAATTTAGTATTATACCACGAAAGTTACCGTAAGAACTTAGGTTTTAGGAATATGGGTGATTAAATTAGCGCTTTGCGATGTGCGGTCAGCGATTTGTCTAAGTTTGACATGAAATATAAAATAAATACGGAAGTGTGCCAACATAACGTACACATAGGGTGATAGAATAGGACCGGAACTTTTGTATTATACCACCCAAGTTACCGTAAAAACTTAGGTTTTGGAAATATGGGTGATTAAAGTATTTGCTTTGCGATGTGCGGACAGCGATTTGTGTAAGCTTGACATGAATTATAAAAATCAATATGGAATTGTGGATACATGACGTGCACTTAGGGTGATAGAATAGGACCAGAAATCTTTATTATACCACTTAAGTTACCGTAAAAACTTAGGTTTTGGAAATATGGGTGATTAAAGTAGTGGCTTTGCGATGTGCGGACAGCGTTTTGTCTAAGTTTTACATGAAATATAAAATAAATACGGAAATGTGCCAACATTAGGTACACATAGGGTAATAGAATAGAACCAGAACTTTAGTATTATACCAACCAAGTTACCGTAAAAACTTGGTTTTAGAAATATGGGTGATTAAATTAGACGCTTTGCGATGTGCGGTCAGCGATCTAAGTTTGACATAAAATATAAAATAAATACGGAAGTGTGCTAACATTACGTAAACATAGGGTGACAGAATAGAACCAGAAATTTAGTATTATACCAACCAAGTTATCGTAAAAACTTAGGTTTTGGAAATATGGATGGTTAAAGTAGCCGCTTTGCGATGTGCGGTCAGCGATTTGAATTAGTTTGACATTAAATATAGAATAAATACGGAAGTGTGCCAACATCACGTACACAAAGGATTATAGAATAGGACCAGAACCTTAGTACTTTACCACCCAAGTTACCATGAAAACTTAGGTTTTGGAAATATGGGTGATTAAAGTAGTCGCTTTGCGATGTGCGGACAACGATTTGTCAAAGTTGGACATGAAATATAAAATAAATACGGAAGTGTGCCAACATGACGTACACATAGGATGATAGAATAGAACCAGAACTTTAGTACTATAACTCCTAAGTTAACTTAAAAATTAGGTTTTGGAAATATGGGTGATTAAAGTAGTCGCATTACGATATGCGGACAACGATTTGTCTAAGTTTGACATTAAATATAAAAATATATACGGAATTGTGGATAAATGACGTACACATAGGGTGATAGAATAGAACCAGAACTTTAGTATTATACCAAACAAGTTACTGTAAAAACTTAGGTTTTGGACAAATGGGTGGCTAAAATAGCCGCTTTGCGATGTGCGGTCAGCGATTTGTCTTAATTTGACATGAAATATAAAATAAATACGGAAGTGTGCCAACATGACGTACACATGGGATGATAGAATAGGACCAGAACTTTAGTACTATACCACCCAAGTTACCTTAAAAACTTAGGTTTTGGAAATATGGGTGATTAAAGTAGTCGCTTTGCGATGTGCGGACAGCGATTTGTCTAAGTTTGACATGACATATAAAAATAAATACGGAATTGTGGATACATGACGTACACATAGGGTGATAGAATAGGACCGGAACTTTTGTATTATACCCTCCAAGTTACCGTAAAAACTTAGGTTTTGGAAATATTGGTGAATAAATTAGTGGCTTTGCGATGTGCGGACAGCATTTTTACTAAGTTTTACATGAAATATAAAATAATTACGGAAGTGTGCCAACATTAGTTACACATAGGGTGATAGAATAACATCAGAACTTTAGTATTATACTAAACAAGTTACTTTAAAAACTTAGGTTTTGGAAATATGGGTGGTTAAAATAGCCGCTTTGCGATGTGCGGTCAGCGATTTGTCTTAATTTGACATGAAATATAAAATAAATACGGAAGTGTGCCAACATGACGTACACATAGGATGATAGAATAGGACCAGAACTTTAGTACTATACCACACAAGAGACATTAAAAACTTAGGTTTTGGAAACATGGGTGATTAAAGTAGTTGCTTTGCGATGTGCGGAGAGGGATTTTTCTAATTTTGACATAAAATATAAAAAAATACTGAAGTGCGGATACATGACGTACACATAGGGTGATAGAATAGGACCTGAACTTTTGTATTATACCACCCAAGTAACCGTAAAAACTTAGGTTTTGGAAATATGGCTGATTAAACAAGTCGCTTTGCGATATACGGACAGCGATTTTTCTAAGTTTGAAATGAAATATAAAATAAATACAGAAATGTGCCAACATTAGGTACACATAGGGTAATAGAATAGAACCAGAACTTTAGTATTATACCAACCAAGTTACCGTAAAAACTTTAGTTTTTAGAAATATGGGTGATTAAATTAGCCGCTTTGCGATATGCGGACAACGATTTGTCAAAGTTTGACATGAAATATAAAATAAATACGAAAGTGTAAATACGCAATGCAAACGTAAGCACACATGCAAACACATATGCGAACGCAAACAAACATGCAAACGCAAACGCATATGCAAACGCTCACTGAAGAGAGCGCCGTTTCAGTGCTCTTTTCAGAAAAGCAATATCTAAAGCCATCCCACAATAACTTTAACTGAACTCTCCTAAGTCAACAAATTTTTAGGGCCCACGTTTCCACACCACGGTAAGCCTTTATGGCTATGCCGTAGGGGCCTCGGCGCACTCTTTTTGTTAACCCAGAGCATCCCCTGTAGGCCTAACCTCTGGGGTGAGGATAGAATTATAAGCTCTATCTCTCACACTAATAGATTTTTTGGCCTCTGTTGGTCTGTTCATTATGTATGAGGCACTCGGTCATTTACTGGGGATAATTCCCTTTCATTTTGACCTGTAACCTCTCCATTTACTGAGACCAACAGAGGATTTTTATATTTTTTGACTCAAACAATTGATTTTACATTCTACAAACCCAATAAAGCTTAGAAAGAGAGCTACTCATTATCTTTGAAATCTAACAATATCCCACCGGGCATATTAATTGAATGACCCAGACGAGTTCTGAGCCAAACTATTAACTTTGCCCTACATTCACAAACCATTCAGGTTTTCGGGTTTTTACACCGCGCCAGGGACCTTCATTCAAGGTTTACGGGCTTTTACACCACGCCAGGGACCTTCATTCACACCGGACATCAAGTCCTTGTCTGTGGCAGACGCGGGAAATCATTTTCTACGGCAACTAAGCCAACCCGCCATCCACATATGGACTTACCAGGGGTTAGCCCAGCCAAAATGTGGGTGTCTGTCCACAGAACAGAAGCTTTCAAGACTAAGCCTTACTAACTTCTCACATACACACTCACACTCATACAGTGGGATACATTAGATCTGTTTAAGATAACTTTGAATCTTTAATATCAATAAATGGAAGATAAAACTTCTTTGGAAACAGTCTTTTTACCAGCTCTCTTGCTTCAGGATTAGGAGAACGTAAAATCAAAGTTAGTAATCCAAATTCATCAACAAAATAAGTTCTACCATCATGTTTTTTGAGTCCTTGTTTTTGGGTCTCTGGAAAATCTTTAAAAATCTTTATACTGTTACCATTTAAAGAAGATTTAATCCCCCGTCTAACCTCAAGATGCCCCAAGGCCTTAGCTATATCCATAGCTTTAAACCAAGGGTTACCTTCACTATCAAACAATACCGAGACTAAATGTTCATTAAGATTACAATATTTAGCAGGCATTATAAAACAATTAAGCAAACACTTTAACTGTTAATATCTTGTCAACGTGTCTGCTCAGGAGCACTGTCCAAGACAGAATGACCTCAGTATTGAGAACAAGATGTTTATACATTACATTTAAGGGTTACCGCACTCATCTAAGGTGTAAGGTAGCAGCTAGGAACAGTAACAACAGTTACTTCCAAAGTAATAATATCTGATAGCGTCTTAACTTGAGAAAATATTTTTTCAAAATGATAATCTAAAACTGCCGGTGTTAGTTTGTTTAGCTGTAAAAATGGAATATTTCCTGAGGTATCACCATGGTTGATTGTTATTTGTATAAAAGCTTTAGATGTCAAATTCTGTGTTATATGACATACTATTTGCTCTGAAAATGTCAAAGGCCATTCAAAAACATCTATTGAACCTGTTAACTGAAACTTATATTCTGTACAGGTCAAACAAAATTTAGAGTTTTCCTTTAGCTTTGTCTTGGACAAAAATTTCAAAAAGACTGCCATGGCAAATACAAGTATATTATTATAGCAACAGAGCAGCTCTAGTACATCCGCTCAGTACCACAGCTAAAAGCAGACTAACATTTTGGAGCATGTGTTAAGAGGTATATGAGCTCTATGTTTGGTGGCGTATATGCCTGGTTTTTGTTACTGTGTTCTTTGTTTTTTGTATCCAAACGGCACTGTATCATATCCATCAACTAATTTCCTTTTTGAACCAGTAATTTTAAACATTTTTGTTTCATTGGTAGTTACAACATTTTTGTCTTTAGTTCTCCTGATTCTACTCTCATGAATTTCTATAATTTGAGGAACTTCACTGAGAACCATATCTTTCAATGTCTTAAAGTCTAGTAATTTAGAGGTTTTTAAATTCAATGTTAAACCCTTTATTTTACAAACAGACACTAACTTATTTTGATTTGTAGACCATACAAGATCCGCATAGGTTTTAGGTCCCCCAGAGACAAACTCAGTTATATATGAACCTGGGCCATACTCTACAAGTTCATCTGTCATTTCCCCAAGGTAATCTCCTGTAGGGACTCTGTACAAACCTTCCCGGAAGTAATAAATACAACTGTCGGTATCATAGTATAAGACCTGGTCTCCTAAAGCTTCTAAATATTCATATAATTTCAATCTGGCATGAGCTGTAGTGTAGGCTGCAATTACAACATTAACAGTTTCCAATGTCTCCCTAGCCTCATCTAAGTTTTTCCAGTTGACTAATACTACTTCTTCATTAATAGCCTCAATAAATCTAACTACACTTCCAATCTGAGTAAACAATGCAAATAAATATTTAGAGTTTCTAACAAGTGAAGTTTTTTCCATGTTCTCTCTTTGTCCAAATTTTCCCCAAAATGAATTTAGCATAAGCTTCGCAAGTGATCTCAAACCCCCATTCTTAATAATTTTGTCCTTTTCCAATTGAATCCCTTCATGCTCTAAGAACTTGGAAACATACAAGTCTTTGTCTTCTTCAGTTTTACACCATTCTGGAAACCCTGATGCCTCTTGTTTTAACTTTAGAAATTTATTTATAAAGTCAGTGAACAACCCTGCTTCCTCAAAAGTCACCATCTGATACTCCCACAGTTCATACATGTCTAATATTACATAGCCTTTTTCTACTGCTTTTCTAATTTCATCCATAGTCCAGGTACCCACTAAAGCTCTCTCCTCACACTCATGAACACAATCACCTTGATTTGAAGTTTCCTCACAAGTCCTACATAGTACAAACATCAATTTATCATTCATCTTTGCAGGGAGTACAGGATGATAAAGATTGAAAGGAGGTAAGATCTTACATTTCATTAAACCATCCACTTCAAGACCTCTTTCTAAGCATTCTTTATTTCCAATGTAAATCTTTGGATGGCCTACAGGATATTTACAATATTTATTTACATATGGGTACAAAGAGCAAACATCTATATACTGAATTGTCTCTCCCTCTTTACACTTGTAATATGATTTTATGTTATCTGTCCTACCCCCAAAGAATGCATCTCTAGCATTTAATGGTAAAGTATTTAAAATAGAAAGTTTATCCAAATGATTTAGTTTATGTTCTTTCTTTAAATTGTTAAAGTCACACTCCCACATCTCTACAACTTCCCCAAGCTTCTCAATTTTAGATTTGGTTTTCTCATAACGCAAATGTAAAGTATCAGAGGGATCCTCCTTCAAAGGAGCCTCTCTGTTGTAGGGATAACATTTTGGACACCCATGCCAATAGCACCCATGAAATTCATAAATATTCTTCCCATCAAACCCATCAACTTTCAACCCCTTAATTTTGACTTCCCTCCCTCTGCCTGCATGTTAAATTTTTACCCCACGCCTTTCCTCTTCCCAAGTCAGCCACTGTAAAGCCAATGCTGATTGATTGTCAGTTAGTCTGTAACCGTTTTTAGGTATCAAGCCAATTGTGTTTGGTTTTAAAAAGTTACGGCGAAAAACCAAGTTACATGCACTTGCTATCGTAATTGATTCTAGAAATGGGTCTACATTACACTGTTCAAGGAGTAAAGCTCTAAATTTAATACAGGCTTGAGCCAAGATTTCAACATCTGAGATGCAGTACTCCAAGATTTCCTTTTTAAAATCAAACACATAGTTTTCTGCTACTCTTTCATCATACCATTTCTCAAAGTCATTATGATTTTTCTCAAACATGGTCTCAGGGCAGTAGTACTTTTTGTCAGGCATAGGGCCCACATAATTTTGATTAGCAAGAGTGTTGAACAAATGGGGAAAGTAACCCTTCTTTCTCTCATGAGGTAGGTCAAAAGCTTTAGGGAGAGCAGAAAGAGACATAGGAAAATAACTCAATGAATCAACAAACCTTACGTTATCTACTTCAATTAGTATCAATTTTGTTCCCCGGGGAGTGATTTTTGGTGTAAACTTGGTTTCTTCTATGATATACTTTAAAATAAACTGAAAGTCAAAACCCTGTCCATTATGAGCAATCACACAAACATGTTTAAACTGTTTCCTCACTGTCATTACATAGTTCATAAACTCCTTAACAGGGTCTTTTTCAAATACTTTTTGTCTCTCTGAGCAAATTTCACACTCTCCTCCATTGATACACTTAAAACAATACTGCTGAGACACACATAAGTTAAACTTGTGGACATTTTTACTAGGATCTGAGGCCAAGACCTCATCCTGTCTTGTTTCAAAATCAAAGAAAATAAAGAGAAAGTCTCGGTTCTTTGGACTTCTCCGGTCAACTTGTATATAGCACTGATGTTTTGGGTCTTTAAAATCACCACATGGATTACAATAAACCTCACCGCAAACATGAACATCTTTACGTTTAGTCGGGAAAACTAGCTTTTTGCAATATTGGCAAAGCTGTATAGTCTTACAAATCTGCCCTTGGTGAGCTATAAAACACCGTTCATTTTTAAAAAAAACGTTTGCAAAACCGGCATGTAATGCCTCCATGTTCAAGCTTACAAGGTGGGGAAATAGAATGACAGGAAGAACAGCAATTAGTACACCTATGCTCACCCTTATGATCATAGGGAAAATGACAAGCTTCACAAAAATATTTACATACGAATGCAGCAGTTAAATTAGTAATTACATTATAGTGACCATCATGAAACAATAAGTTAATTTTAAATTTTGCATTATCATTTCCACCAACAAAATATACTTCTCTACCTTTACTGTCATAATTATACACTGTTATTCTGTACTTTTTCAGATGAGCCTGGAATTTCTCTAATTCAGGAATGCCAGCTCCTCCCTCAGGGATTTCTACACAAGTCTTAGCCATAAGTTTTTTAGCTCTCAAAGTCTGCTTCAATCCTTGGTCTAAGCGAATAGCATAGATTCGGGGATCATTTTTAGCATAAGCCTTACCTACCACTAAAGCTCTAGGGAGACATAGGTTATCTTTGTTATTAATGACAACTATACCACGCCTTGCCTTGCAATCTTCATCGAAACTATTATAGAGTCCAGGCCTTACTCTACCTTTTCCAACAGGGACATTTACCCTTGAAACATCTATTCTAAAAGTGTCTGATGAAGTAATGTTTCCGGAGTTACTTTGAAGTATTCCCCCAAAAATCTGCCAAATATCATTACTAGTTACTTCAGAGGCTAACCGCATGTTAGTATACCCCGGTTCCTTACTTTTCAAATTGATAGACATTAGTTTAAAGCCAAGATAGTCTGTAGGAGAAGCTTTAGCTTTTTCCCTTTCAACTATTTTATCAAGCCCTTTACGGATCCAATCAAACCCGGATACGCCTTTAGGGGGCTTAGTAAACTTAAAAGAAGTACTAAGCCCATACAGCCTGAATTTTTTCACATAAGTTTGTTCTTCGCCAATAAAAACAATTGGTTTCTTAGTTGGAGAACTCATCTTAGAAACAGACTGCATTATTTAAAGATAATAAAAACAAATACAGCTATTAATAAAATCAGGCAAATACACCAACCAAAAATTATAAAAAGTCAGATTTAAAAATATACTTAAATTTATGCAATTCAAAAGTTAATATGTTATCTCAATATCAGGAGCAGAGCAAAGAATGTCTACACTGAACAGAAGTCTAGAGCAGAATGACGAACTGAGCTAATGGTAGCAGATATATAAGGTAGTACGTACCGTACAGAAATCGGTGACTACACAAGTCAAAAGAACAACTGAATACAAGGAGGCTAACTACCCAATCCAAAAGAACAACTATACATGTTAATAAGTTAACTACTTAAGTCAAAAGAACAACTACACATGTCAATGCTAGTAAACTGACTACACAAATCAAAAGGACAACCATTTAAAAGCTACAAGAGCAAAGTTAATTATTAAATATCCGCTTCCTTTATGGATAATAAATGTCAATTTCCCCATTAATATTTAAATTAATGACTTAATACCTCAATATATGATAAAAAAATACAGACTAAAGTAGCAGAGACTCAAATATACCCACATACCAATTTCAATTAAAATTCAATAATTAGTTTCTGAGCTATAGTGTTTTTATTTTTTGCCCCTTCAATTTCTGTGATGCAACCCGCATCACCCAGTTTAAGCCTTAGCATAAGTTGACATGTCCCTATACATCAAGTTACATCAATATCCATCACCTAGTTCTTAAGATATTAAATTTTTTAATGTAGCCCCTTCAATTATCTAGATACTCACCCACACTACAGGGTTTAAGTATGATTTAAATTGTAGCAGAAGTTAACAAGTATCCACATACCAAGTTTCATTAAATTCGGTCAAGTAGTTCCTAAGTTATTAAATTTTAGATTTTTACATGATAATTACCCCTTCATTTTTGGTAGATGCAAAACACATTATAAAAGTTAAGTTTTCTTGGTATGGTTATATTCCCCATATTGTCGGATGCCCAGAGGGTCGATTTTTGAGCCCAAAATTGCTCTAGGACCAACCGTTTTCGAGATATCGACGATTTTATATATTTTTTATCAAATTTGAGAAGAAAAAGAACAAAAAGAGGGGGTGGGTGGAATAAGAGGGGGGTATAAGTTTATGGAAAAGGTAGAAGAGGTTAAGAAGTACCTAAATACCAAATTTTATTGCATTCGGACTAGCAGTTTTTGAGTTATTAAACTTTACATTTTTACATGGTATTTACCCCTTCATTTTTGGTAGATGCAAACCACTTCACATAAGTTAAGTTTTCTTAGTATGGTTATATTCCCCATGATGTCGGATGCCCAGAGGGTCGATTTTTGAGCCCAAAATTGCTCTAGGACCAACCATTTTCGAGATATCGACGATTTTATATATTTTTAGCCAAATTTGAGAAGAAAAAGAAGAAAAAGAGGGGGTGGGGTGGGGTGAGAGGTTGGTATAAGTTTATGGAAAAGGTAGAAAAGGTTAAGAAGTACCTAAGTATCAAATTCTATCTAAATTGACCAAGCCATTCCAGCGTTATTTAATTTTAAATTTTTACATGGTATTTACCCCTTCATTTTTGGTAGATGCAAACCACTTTACAAAAGTTAAGTTTTCTTAGTATGGTTATATTCCCCATGATGTCGGATGACCGGAGGGTCGATTTTTGAGCCCAAAATTGCTCTAGGACCAACCGTTTTCGAGATATCGACGATTTTATATATTTTTAGCCAAATTTAAGAAGAAAAAGAACAAATTGAGGGAGAGGGCGGGGGTAAGAGGGGGGTGTAAGGTTTTGGAAAAGGCGGAAGAGGTTAAGAAGTACCTAAATACCAAATTCTATCTAAATTGACCAAGCCATTCCAAAGTTATTTAATTTTAAGTAGAATTTCATATAATATTATAGCACTCTATGTACTGTGAGGAGGTTATACTCTATGGGTATAGGTTATGTCCGCCATTTTGGCGGGAAACAAAAGTAAGGTTATGTATTTCAGCGGGAACCGAAAGTGAGGCTATGTGTTTTGGCGGGAAAAGAGTGATGTGTTTTGGCGGGAAAAAAGTGAGGTTATGTGTTTTGGCGGGAAAAAAGTGAGGTTATGTGTTTTGGCGGGAAACGGCGCCGCCATCTTGTTTCCGGTGACATTTTGGCGGGAAACGGCAGCCATCTTGTTTCCGGGGCCAAGTCGGGGCCTACCCTACTTGTTCTCATTAGCACTTGTTAAATCCAATAACAAAAATATATCACTCATTATAATCAGTCTACTTTATTATAAAACAAATTATAAAAATAATTTAATATAAAAAAGATGCAGACAATAACCAAGAAAATTTTACCTCAAGTAACAATAATCATATATTTAACTTCATAAGGCGGTTGTTTGCATCCAAATTACAGACATCTGGCAAGTCATAGAAAGATGGGAGAGGGCTCAAATTAAAGGTCTCTATTCCATGATGGTGAGAAAAATAATGAAATTGCTTAAAATTCACCAGAAGACAAGGAATACGAAAAATATTTGCTATTTAAAAAAGCATTGGGATCTAAAAACATCTGCTTTGTTTACATAAAACATGAGATGCTGGTACTTGATTAAAGGTAGATAGGAAGGTTAAAGGTAAATTGAGATTGCTATGACAGTATTTTGCACTATAATAAAGGATCATTTTAGACACAACAACTCAACATTTACAATTGATTACAAGATAAAAACGCATTTATTAAAGTATATACCTAACAATACTGTTACATTTCAAGTAATTTATTACTCCATAAGACTCAATGTTAAATATCCTCTCCGTAAGAGCCCATGTTAAATATATTCTCCATAAAAGCCCATGTTAAATCTATTCCCCATAAGAGCCCATGTTAAAACTCAAGTGGGGGACTTACTACTAAAGCAGTCGCTTTGCGATGAGCGGACAACGATTTTCAAAGTTGGACATGAAATATAAAATAAATGCGGAAGTGTGCTAACATGACGTACACATAGGGTGATAGAATAGGACCAGAACTTTTGTATTATACCACCCAAGTTACCGTAAAAACTTAGGTTTTGGAAAGGAAATATGGCTGATTAAAGTAGTCGCTTTGGCGATATACGGACAGCGATTTGTCTTAGTTTGAAATGAAATATAAAATAAATACGGAGGTGTGCCAACATTAGATTCATATAGGGTGAAAGAATAAAACCAGAACTTTAGTATTATACCAACCAAGTTACCGTAAAAAACTTGGGTTTTGGAAATATGGGTGATTAAAGTAGTCGCTTTGCGATGTGCGGACAGCGATTTGTCTAAGTTTGACATGAAATATAAAAAAATACGGAAGTTTAGATACATGACGTACACATAGTGGTGATAGAATAGGACCATAAATTTAGTACTATACCACCCAAATTACCGTAAAAACTTAGGTTTTGGAAGTATTGGTGATTTAAAGTAGTGGCTTTGCGAAGTGCGGGAGAGGGATTTTTCTAAGTTTGACATAAAATATAAAAAAAAAATACGGAAGTGTAGATACATGACGTACACATAGGGTGATAGAATAGGACCATAAATTTAGTACTATACCACACAAATTACCGTAAAAACTTAGGTTTTGGAAATATTGGTGATTAAAGTAGTGGCTTTGCGATGTGCGGAGAGGGATTTTTCTAAGTTTGACATGAAGTATAAAAAAAATACGGAAGTGTAGATACATGACGTACACATAGGGTGATAGAATAGGACCAGGAATTTAGTACTATACCACCCAAATTACCGTAAAAACTTAGGTTTTGGAAATATTGGTGATTATAGTAGTGGCTTTGCGATGTGCGGTCAGCGTTTTGTATAAGTTTTACATGAAATATAAAATAAATACGGAAGTGTGCCAACATGACGTACACATAGGGTGATAGAATAGGACCAGAACTTTTTATTATACCACCCAAATTACCGTAAAAACGTAGGTTTTGGAAATATGGCTGATTAAAGTAGTCGCTTTGAAATATACGGACAGCGATTTGTCTTAGTTTGAAATGAAATATAAAATAAATACGGAGGTGTGCCAACATTAGGTACATATAGGGTGATAGAATAAAACCAGAACTTTAGTATTATACCAACCAAGTTCCGTAAAAACTTAGGTATTTGGAAATATGAGGTGGTTTAAAGTAGTCGCTTTGCGATTTACTGACAGCGATTTGTCTAAGTTTGACATGAAATATAAAAAAAATACGGAAGTGTGCCAACATTAGGTACACATAGGGTGATAGAATAGAACCAGAACTTTAGTATAATACCAACCAAGTTACCATAAAAACTTAGGTTTTTGGAAATATGGGTGATTAAATTGGCCGCTTTGCGATGTGCGGTCAGCGATTTGTCTAAGTTTGACTTGAAATATAAAATAAATCGGAAGTGTGCCAACATGACGTACACATAGGATGATAAAATAGGACCAGAACTTTAGTACTATATCACCCAAGTTACCTAAAAACTTAGGTTTTTGGAAATATGGGTGATTAAAGTAGTTGCTTTGCAATGTGCGGAGAGGGAGTTTTCTAAGTTTGACATGAAATATAAAAAAAAATACAGAAGTGTGGATACATGACGTAATCATAGGGTGATAAAATGGGACCAGAAATTTATTACTATGCCACCCAAATTACCGTACAAAACGTAGGTTTTGGAAATATTGGTGATTAAAGTAGTGGCTTTGCGATGTGCGGACAGCGTTTTGTCTAAGTTTTACATTAAATATAAAATAAATACGGAAGTGTGCCAACATGACGTACACATCGGGTGATAGAATAGTACCAGAAATATAGTATTATACCACCGAAGTTACCGTAAAAATTTAGGTTTTGGAAATATGGGTGGTTAAATTAGTCGCTTTGCGACGTGCGGACAGCGATTTGTCTAAGTTTGACATGAAATATAAAATAAATACGGAAGTGAGCCAACATGACGTACACATAGGATGATAGAATAGGACAAGAACTTTAGAACTATACTACCCGAGATACCTTAAAAACTTAGGTTTTGGAAATATGGGTGATTAAATTAGTCGCTTTGCGATATGCGGACAGTGATTTGTCTATGTTTGACATGAAATATAAAAATAAATACGGAATTGTGGATACATGACGTACACCTGGGGTGATAGAATAGGACCAGAAATTTAGTAATCTACCGCCCAAGTTACCGTAAAAAGTTAGGTTTTGGAAATATGGGTGATTAAATTAGCCGCTTTGCGAAGTACGGTCAGCGAATTGTTTAGGTTTGACATAAAATATAAAATAAATACAAAAGTATGCCAATATTAGGTACACATAGGGTGATAGAATAGAACCAGAACTTTAGTATTACACCAACCAAGTTACCGTAAAAACTTAGGTTTTGAAAAATGGGTGATAAAAGTAGCCGCGTTGCGATGTGTGGTTAGCGATTTGTCTAAGTTTGAATGAAATATAAAAAAATATGGAATTGTGCCAACATGACATACACATCGGATAATAGAATAGGACGAGGACCTTTGTACTATACCACCCAAGTTACCATAAAAACCTAGGTTTCGAAAATATGGGTGATAAAATTAGTCACTTTGCGATGTGTGGTCAGCGATTTGTCTAAGTTTGAATGAAATATAAAAAAATATGAAAGTGTGCCAACATGACATACACATCGGATAATAGAATAGGACAAGAACCTTTGTACTATACTACCAAAGTTACCGTAAAAACTTAGGATTTGGAAATATGGTTGATTAAAGTAGTCGCTTTGCGATGTGCGGACAACGATTTTTCAAAGTTTGACATAAAATATGAAATTAATGCGGAAGTGTGCCAATATGACGTAAACATAGAGTGATAGAATAGGACCAGAACCTTTGTACTTTACCACCCAAGTTACCATAAAAACTTAAGGTTTTGGAAATATGGGTGATTAAAGTAGTCGCTTTGCGATGTGCGGTCAGGGATTTGTCTGAGTTTGACATGAAATTTAAAATAAATACGGAAGTGTGCTAACATTACATACACATATGGTGATAGAATAGGACCAGAACGTTTGTATTATACCACCCAACTTACCGTAAAAACTTAGGTTTTGGAAATATGGCTGATTACAGTAGTCGCTTTGCGATATACGGACTGCGATTTGTCTTAGTTTGACATGAAATATAAAATAAATACGGAAGTGTGCCAACATGACGTACACATAGGATGATAGAAGAGGACCAGAACCTTTGTACTTTACCACCCACGTTACCATTAAAACTTAGGTTTTGGAAATATGGGTTATTAAAGTAGTCGCATTGCGATGTGCGGACAACGATTTGTCAAAGTTTGACATGATATATAAAATAAATACGGAAGTGTGCCAACATGACGTACACATAGGATGATAGAATAGGACCAGAACTTTAGTACTATACCACCCAAGTTACCTTAAAACTTAGGTTTTGGAAAAATGGGTGATTAAAGTAGTCGCTTTGTGATGAGCGGAGAGGGATTTGTCAAAGTTGGACATAAAATATAAAAAATACGGAATTGTGGATACATGACGTACACATAGGGTAATAGAATAGTACCAGATATATAGTATTATACCATCGAAGTTACCGTAAAAACTTAGGTTTTGGAAATAAGTGTGGTTAAAGTAGTCGCTTTGCGATGTGCGGACAGCGATTTGTCTACGTTGGACATAAAATATAAAAAAAATACGGAAGTGTGGATACATGACGTACACATAGGGTGATAGAATAGAACCAGAACGTTAGTATTATACCAAGCAAGTTACCGTAAAAACTTAGGTTTTGGAAATATGGGTGGTTAAATTAGCCGCTTTGCGATGTGCGGACAGCGATTTGTCTAAGTTTGACATGAAATATAAAACAAATACGGAAGTGTGCCAATATGACGTACACATAGGGTGATAGAATAGGACCAGAACCTTTGTACTTTACCACCCAAGTTACCATAAAAACTTAAGGTTTTGGAAATATGGGTGATTAAAGTAGTCGCTTTGCGATGTGCGGGCAGCGTTTTGTCTAATTTTGACATTAGATAAAAAATAAATACGGAATTGTGGATACATGACATACAAATACGGTGATAGAACAGTACCAGAAATATAGTATAATACCACCCAAGTTACCATAAAAGCTTAAGGTTTTGGAAATATGGGTGGTTAAAGTAGTCGCTTTGCGATGTGCGGACAGCGATTTGTCTAAGTTTGACATGAAATACTATCACGCTATGTGTACCTGATATTGGCAAACTACTTCAATCAGCCATATTTCCAAAACCTAATTTTTTACGGTAACTTGGGTGGTATAATACAAAAGTTCTGGTCCTATTCTATCACCCTATGTGTACGTCATGTTGGAACACTTCCGTATTTATTTTATATTTCATGTAAAACTTAGACAAATCGCTCTCCGCACATCGCAAAGCGACTACTTTAACCACCCATATTTCCAAAACCTAAGTTTTCCGGAACTTCGGTGGTATAATACTATATTTCTGGTCCTATTCTATTACCCTATGTATACGTCATGTATCCACAATTCCGTATTTATTTTTATATTTCGTGTCTAAATTAGCCAAATCGCTGAGGGCAGATCGCAAAGCGGCTAATTTAATCACCCATATTTCCAAAACCTAAGTTTTTACGGTAACTTGGTTGGTATAATATGAAAGTTCTGGTTCTATTCTATCACCCTATGTATACCTAATGTTGGCACACTTCCGTATTTATTTTATATTTCATGTCAAACTTAGACAAATCGCTGTCCGCACATCGCAAAGCGACTACTTTAACCACCCATATTTTTAAAACCTAAGTTTTTACGGTAACCTCGATGGTATAATACTATATTTCTGGTACTATTCCATTACCCTATGTGTACGTCATGTACCCACAATTCCGTATTTATTTTTATATTTCATGTAAACTTAGAAAAATCCCTCTCCGCACATCACAAAGGGACTACTTTAATCACCCATTTTTCCAAAAACTATGTTTTAAGGTAACTTGGGTGGTATAGTACTAAAGTTCTGGTCCTATTCTATCATCCCATGTGTACGCCATGTTGGCACACTTCCGTATTTATTTTATATTTCATGTCAAACTTTGTCAAATCGTTGTCCGCAAATCGCAAAGCAACTACTTTAATCACCTATATTTCTAAAACCTAAGTTTTAATGGTAACGTGGGTGGTAAAGTACAAAGGTTCTGGTCCTATTCTATCATCCTATGTGTACGTCATGTTGGCACACTTCCGTATTTATTTTATATTTCATGTCAAACTAAGACAAATCCCTGTCCGCACATCGCTTAGCGACTAATTTAATCACCCATATTTCCAAAACCTAAGTTTTTAAGGTAACTTGGGTGGTATATTACTAAAGTTCTGGTCCTATTCTATCATCCTATGTGTATGTCATGTTGGCACACTTCCGTATTTATTATATATTTCATGTCAAACTTTGACAAATCGTTGTCCGCACATCGCAAAGCGACTAGTTTAATCACCCATATTTCCAAAACCTTAAGTTTTTATGGTAACGGGTGGTAAAGTACAAAGGTTCTGGTCCTATTCTATCACCCTATGTGTACGTCATATTGGCACACTTCCGTATTTGTTTTATATTTCATGTCAAACTTAGACAAATTGCTGTCCGCACATCGCAAAGCGACTACTTTAACCAACCATATTTCCAAAACCTAAGTTTTTACGGTAACTTCGATGGTATAATACTATATATCTACTATTCTATTACGCTATGTGTACGTCATGTATCCACAATTCCGCATTAATTTTTATATTTTATGTCAAACTTGGAAAAATCCCTCTCCGCTCATCACAAAGCGACTACTTTAATCACCCATTTTTCCAAAACCTAAGTTTTTAAGGTAACTTGGGTGGTATATTACTAAAGTTCTTGTCCTATTCTATCATCCTATGTGTATGTCATGTTGGCACACTTCCGTATTTATTATATATTTCATGTCAAACTTTGACAAATCGTTGTCCGCACATCGCAAAGCGACTAGTTTAATCACCCATATTTCCAAAACCTTAAGTTTTTATGGTAACGGGTGGTAAAGTACAAAGGTTCTGGTCCTATTCTATCACCCTATGTGTACGTCATATTGGCACACTTCCGTATTTGTTTTATATTTCATGTCAAACTTAGACAAATTGCTGTCCGCAGATCGCAAAGCGACTACTTTAACCAACCATATTTCCAAAACCTAAGTTTTTACGGTAACTTCGATGGTGTAATACTATATATCTACTATTCTATTACGCTATGTGTACGTCATGTATCCACAATTCCGTATTTACTTTTATATTTTATGTCAAACTTGGAAAAATCCCTCTCCGCTCATCACAAAGCGACTACTTTAATCACCCATTTTTCCAAAACCTAAGTTTTTAAGGTAACCTGGGTGGTATATTACTAAAGTTCTTGTCCTATTCTATCATCCTATGTGTATGTCATGTTGGCACACTTCCGTATTTATTATATATTTCATGTCAAACTTTGACAAATCGTTGTCCGCACATCGCAAAGCGACTACTTTAATCACCCATACATCCAAAACCTAAGTTTTAATGGTAACGTGGGTGGTAAAGTACAAAGGTTCTGGTCCTATTCTATCATCCTATGTGTACGTCATGTTGGCACACTTCCGTATTTATTTTATATTTCTTGTCAAACTAAGACAAATCGCTGTCCGCACATCGCAAAGAGATTAATTTAATCACCCATATTACCAAAACCTAAGTTTTTAAGGTAACTCGGGTAGTATAGTTCTAAGGTTCTGGTCCCATTCTATCATCATATGTGTACGTTATGTTGGCACACTTCCGTATTTATTTTTTATTTCATGTCAAACTAAGACAAATTGCTGTCCGCACATCGCTTAGCGACTAATTTAATCACCCATATTTCCAAAACCTAAGTTTTTAAGGTAACTCGGGTAGTATAGTTCTAAAGTTCTGGTCCTATTCTATCATCTTATGTGTACGTCATGTTGGAACACTTCCGTATTTATTTTATATTTCATTTCAAACTAAGACAAATCGCTGTCCGTATATCGCAAAGCGACTACTCTAATCAGCCATATTTCCAAAACCTAAGTTTTTACGGTAACTTGAGTGGTGTAATACAAAAGTTCTGGTCCTATTCTATCACCCTATGTGTACGTCATGTTGGCACACTTCCGTATTTATTTTATATTTCATGTAAAACTTAGACAAATCGCTGTGCGCACATGGCAAAGCTACTATTTTAATCAACCATATTTCCAAAACCTAAGTTTTTAAGGTAACTTGGGTGGTATAGTCCTAACGTTCTTGTCCTCTTCTATCATCCTATGTGTACGTCATGTTGGCTCACTTCCGTATTTATTTTTTATCTCATGTCAAAATTAGACAAAACGTTGTCCGCACATCGCAAAGCCACTACTTTAATCACCAATATTTCCAAAAACCTAAGTTTTTACGGTAATTTGGGTGGTATAGTACTAAATTTCTGGTCCTATTCTATCACCCTATGTGTAAGTCATGTATCCACAATTTCGTATTTATTTTTAAATTTCTTGTCAAACTTAGATAAAACGCTGTCCGCACATTGCAAAGCGACTACTTTAATCACCCATATTTCCAAAACCTTAAGTTTTTATGGTAACGGGTGGTAAAGTACAAAGGTTCTGGTCCTATTCTATCACCCTATGTGTACGTCATTTAGGCACACTTCCGTATTTGTTTTATATTTCATGTCAAACTTAGACAAATTGCTGTCCGCACATCGCAAAGCGACTACTTTAACCAACCATATTTCCAAAACCTAAGTTTTTACGGTAACTTCGATGGTATAATACTATATATCTGGTACTATTCTATTACCCTATGTGTACATCATGTATCCACAATTCCGTATTTATTTTTATATTTCATGTCAAACTTGGAAAAATCCCTCTCCGCTCATCACAAAGCGACTACTTTAATCACCCATTTTTCCAAAACCTAAGTTTTTACGGTAACTTGGTTAGTATAATACTAAAGTTCTGGTTCTATTCTGTCATCCTATGTGTACCAAATGTTGGCCCACTTCCGTATTTATTTTATATTTCATGTCAAACTCTGACAAATCGCTGACCGCACATCGGAAAGCGGCTGATTTAATCACCAATATTTCCAAAACCTAAGTTTTTTACGGTAACTTGGTTGGTATAATACTAAAGTTATGGTTCTATTCTATTACCCTATGTGTACCTAATGTTGGCACATTTCCGTATTTATTTTATATTTCATGTCACCTTAGACAAATCGCTGTCCGCAAATCGCAAAGCGACTACTTTAGTCATCCATATTTCCAAAACCTAAGTTTCTACGGTAACTTCGGTGGTATAATACTATATTTCTGGTCCTATTCTATCACCCTATGTGTACGTAATGTATCCACATTTCCGTATTTATTTTTATATTTCATGTCAAACTAAGACAAATCGCTGTCCGCATATCGCAAAGCGACTACTTTAATCACCCATATTTCCAAAACCTACGTTTTTACGGTAACTTGGGTGGTATAATACTATATTTCTGGTCCTATTCTATCACCCTATGTGTACGTCATGTTGGCACTCTTCCGTATTTATTTTATATTTCATGTAAAACATAGACAAATCGCTGTCCGCACATCGCAAAGTGACTAATTTAATCACCCATATTTCCAAAACCTAAGTTTTTACGGTAACTTGGGTGGTATAATACTAGATTTCTGGTTATATTCTATCACCCTATGTCTACGTCATGTATCCCCAATTCCGTATTTATGTTTATAATGCATGTTAAACTTAGACATGTAACTTGGGTTGTATAGTACAAAAGTTCTGGTCCTATTCTATCATCCGATGAGTACGTCATGTTGGCAAACTTCCGTATTTTTTTATATTTCATTCAAACCTAGACAAATCGCTGACCGCACATCGCAAAGCGACTACTTTAATCACCCATATTCCAAAACCTAAGTTTTTAAGGTAACTTGGGTGGTATAATACTAAAGTTCTGGTCCTATTCTATCATCCTATGTGTACGTCATATTGGCACACTTCCGAATTTATTTCATATATTATGTCAAACTTTGAAAAATCGCTGTCCGCACATCGCAAAGCGGCTACTTTAATCACCCATAATTTCGAAACCTAAGTTTTTACGGTAACTTGGTTGGTATAATACTAAAGTACTGGTTCTTTTCTGTCACCCTATGTGTACCTAATGTTGACACACTTCCGTATTTATTTTATATTTCTTGTCAAACCTAGACAAATCGCTGACCGCTCATCGCAAAGCGGCTAAATTAATCACCCATATTTCCAAAACCGAAGTTTTTACGGTAACTTGGGTGGTATAGTGCTAAATTTCTGGTCCTATTCTATCACCCTATGTGCACGTCATGTATCCACAATTCCGTATTTTTTTAATATTTCATTCAAACCTAGACAAATCGCTGACCGCACATCGCAAAGCGGCTATTTTAATTACCCATATTTCCAAAACCTAAGTTTTTAAGGTAACTTGGGTTTTATAGTCCTAAAGTTCTGGTCCTATTCTATCATCCTATGTGTACGTCATATTGGCACACATCCGAATTTATTAAATATATTATGTCAAACTTTGAAAAATCGCTGTCTGCACATCGCAAAGCGACTACTTTAATCACCCATATTTCCAAAAAATAAGTTTTTACGGTAACTTGGGTGTTATAGTACTACATTTCTGGTCCTATTCTATCACCCTATGTGCACGTCATGTATCCACAATTCCGTATTTTTTTAATATTTCATTCAAACCTAGACAAATCGCTGACCGCACATCGCAAAGCGGCTATTTTAATTACCCATATTTCCAAAACCTAAGTTTTTAAGGTAACTTGGGTGGTATAGTCCTAAAGTTCTGGTCCTATTCTATCATGCTATGTGTACGTCATATTGGCACACTTCCGAATTTATTTCATATATTATGTCAAACTTTGAAAAATCGCTGTCCGCACATAGCAAAGCGACTACTTTAATCACCCATATTTCGAAAACCTCAGTTTTTACGGTAACTTGGGTGGTATAATACTAGATTTCTGGTCCTATTCTATCACCCTGTGTGCACGTCATGTATCCACAATTCCATAATGATTTTTATAATTCATGTCAAACGTAGACAAATTGCTGTCCGCACATTGCAAAGCGACTAATTTAATCACCTATATTTCCAAAACTTAAGTTTTTAAGGTAACTCGCTTAGTATAGTTCTAAAGTTCTGGTCCTATTCTATCATCCAATGTGTACGTCATGTTGGCACACTTCCGTATTTATTTTATATTTCATTTCAAACTAAGACAAATCGCTGACCGCACATCGGAAAGCAGCTGATTTAATCACCCATATTTACAAAACCTAGGTTTTTACGGTAACTTAATTGGTATAATACTAAAGTTCTGGTTCTATTCTATTACCCTATGTGTAAGTCATGTTGGCACACTTCCGTATTTATTTTATATTTCATGTCACACTTAGACAAATTGCTGTCCGCACATCGTCAAAGCGACTACTTTAGTCATCCATATTTCCAAAACCTAAGTTTTTACGGTAACTTGGTTGGTATAATACTAAAGTTCCGGTTCTATTCTGTCATTCTATGTGTACCTAATGTTGGCACACTTCCGTATTTATTTTATATTTCATGTCAAACTTAGACAAATCGCTGACCGCACATCGGAAAGCGGCTGATTTAATCACCCATATTTCCAAAACCTAAGTTTTTAAGGTAAATTGGGTGGTATAGTACTAAAGTTCTGGTCCTATTCTATCATCCTATGTGTACGTCATGTTGGCACACATCCGTATTTATTTTATATTTCATGTCAAACTTAGACAAACCGCTAACCGCACATCGCAAAGCGGCTTCTTTAATCACCCACAATTCCGAAACCTAAGCTTTTAAGGTAACTTGGGTGGTATAGTCCTAAAGTTCTGGTCCTATTCTATCATCCTATATTTACGTCATATTAGCACACTTCCGAATTTATTTCATATATTATGTCAAATTTTTGAAAAATCGCTGTCCGTACATCGCAAAGCGACTACTTTAAACACCCATATTTCCAAAAGCTAAGTTTTTACGGTAACTTGGTTGGTATAATACTAAAGTACTGGTTCTATTCTGTCACCCTATGTGTACCTAATGTTGACACACTTCCGTATTTATTTTATATTTCTTGTCAAACTTAGACAAATCGCTGACCGCACATCGGAAAGCGGCTGATTTAATCACCCATATTTCCAAAACCTAAGTTTTTAAGGTGAATTGCTTAGTTTAGTTCTAAAGTTCTGGTCCTATTCTATCATCCTATGTGTACGTCATGTTGGCACACTTCCGTATTTATTTTATATTTCTTGTCAAACTTAGACAAATCGCTGACCGCACATCGCAAAGCGGCTACTTTAATCACCCATAATTCCGAAATCTAAGTTTTTACGGTAACTTCGGTGGTATAATACTATATTTCTGATCCTATTCTATCACCATATGTGTACGTAATGAATCCACAATTCCGTATTTATTTTTATATTTCATGTCAATCTTAGACAAATCGCTGTCCGCATATCGCAAAGCGACTACTTTAATCACCCATATTTCCAAAACCTAGGTTTTTACGGTAACTTGGTTGGTATAATACTAAAGTTCTGGTTCTATTCTATCACCCTATGTGTACCTGATATTTGCATACTTCCGTATTTATTTTATGTTTCATGTCATACCTAAACAAATCGCTGACCGCACATCGCAAAGCGGCTAATTTAATCACCCATATTTCCAAAACGTTAGTTTTTAAGGTAACTCGGGTAGTATAGTTCTAAAGTTCAGGTCTTATTCTATCATCCTATGTGTAAGTCATGTTGGCACACTTCCGTATTTATTTTATATTTCATATCAAACTAAGAAAAAACGTTGTCCGCACATCGCAAAGCGACTACTATAATCACCCATATTTCGAAAAGCTAAGTTTTTATGGTATTTTGAGTGGTAAAGTACAAAGGTTCTGGTCCTATTCTATCATCCTATGTGTACGTCATGTTGGCACACTTCCGTATTTATTTTATATTTCATGTCAAACTTAGACAAATCGCTGTCCGCACATCGCAAAGCGGCTACTTTAACCACCCATATTTCCAAAACCTAAGTTTTTACGGTAACCTCAATGGTATAATACTATATTTCTGGTAATATTCTATTACCCTATGTGTACGTCATGTATCAACAATTCCGTTATTATTTTTATATTTCATGTCAAATTTAGAAAAATCCCTCTCCGCACATCACAAAGCGACTACTTTAATCACCCATTTTTCCAAAATCTAAGTTTTTAAGGTAACTCGGGTAGTATAGTTCTAAAGTTCTGGTCCTATTCTATCATCCTATATGTACGTCATGTTGGCACACTTCCGTATTTATTCTATATTTCATTTCAAACTAAGACAGATCGCTGTCCGTATATCGCAAAGCGACTACTTTAATCAGCCATATTTCCAGAACCTACGTTTTTACGGTAACTTGGGTTGTATAATACAAAAGTTCTGGTCCTATTCTATCACCCTATGTGTACGTCATGTTGGCACACTTCCGTATTTATTTTATATTTCATGTCAAACTTAGACAAATCGCTGTCCGCACATGGCAAAGCGACTACTTTAATCAACCATATTTCTAAAACCTAAGTTTTTAAGGTAACTTGGGTGGTAAAGTCCTAAAGTTCCTGTCCTATTTTATCATCCTATGTGTACGTCATGTTGGACCGCACATCGCAAAGCGGATAATTTAATCGACCATATTTCTAAAACCTAACTTTTTACTGTAACTTGGGCGGTATATTACTAAATTTCTGGTCCTATCCTAACACCCCAGGTGTACGTTGTATCCACAATTCCGATTTATTTTCTATCTAATGTCAAAATTAGACAAAACGCTGCCCGCTCATCGCAATGCGACTACTTTAATCACCCATATTTCCAAAACCTAAGTTTTTAAGGTAACTTGGGTGGTATAGCACTAAAATTCTGGTCCTATTTTATCATCCTATGTGTACGTCATGTTGGCACACTTCCGTATTTATTTTATATTTCATGTCAAACTAAGACAAATCGCTGACCGCACATCGCAAAGCGGCTTCTTTAACCACCCATATTTCCAAAACCTAGGTTTTTACGGTAACTTGGTTGGTATAATACTAAAATTCTGGTTCTATTCTATCACCCAATGTGTACGTAATGTTAGCACACTTCCGTATTTATTTTATATTTCATTTAAAACTAAGACAGATTGCTGTCCGTATATCGCAAAGCGACTACTTTAATCAGCCATATTTCCAAAACCTAAGTTTTTAAGGTAACTTGGGTGGTATAGTCCTAAAGTTCTGGTCCTATTCTATCATCCTTTGTGTACGACATATTGGCACACTTCCGAATTTATTTCATATATTATGTCAAACTTTGAAAAATCGCTGTGTGCACAAACTGCACATCGCAAAGCGACTACTTTATCACCCATATTTCGAAAACCTCAGTTTTTACGGTAACATGGGTGGTATAATACTAAATTTCTGGTCCTTTTCTATCACCCTGTGTGCTCGTCATGTATCCACAATTCCATATTGATTTTTATAATTTATGTCAAACGTAGACAAATCGCTGTCCGCACATCGCAAAGCGACTCTTTTAATCACTCATATTTCCAAAACCTAAGTTTTTACGGTAACTTTGGTGGTATAGTACTAAAATTCTGGTCCTATTCTATCATCCTATGTGTACGTCATGTTGGCACACTTCCGTATTTACTTTATATTTCATGTAAAACTAAGACAAATCGCTGACCGCACATCGCAAAGCGGCTTTTTAACCACCCATATTTCCAAAATCTAAGTTTTTACGGTAACTTGGTTGGTATAATACTAAAGTTCTGGTTCTATTCCATCACCCAATGTGTACGTAATGTTAGCACACTTCCGTATTTATTTTATATTTCATGTCAAACCTAGACAAATCGCTGACCGCTCATCGCAAAGCGGCAAATTTAATCACCCATATTTCCAAAACCGAAGTTTTTACGGTAACTTGGGTGGTATAGTGCTAAATTTCTGGTCCTATTCTATCACCCTATGTGCACGTCATGTATCCACAATTCCGTATTTTTTTAATATTTCATTCAAACCTAGACAAATCGCTGACCGCACATCGCAAAGCGGCTATTTTAATTACCCATATTTCCAAAACCTAAGTTTTTAAGGTAACTTGGGTTTTATAGTCCTAAAGTTCTGGTCCTATTCTATCATCCTATGAGTACGTCATATTGGCACACATCCGAATTTATTTCATATATTATGTCAAACTTTGAAAAATCGCTGTCTGCACATCGCAAAGCGACTACTTTAATCACCCATATTTCCAAAAAATAAGTTTTTACGGTAACTTGGGTGGTATAGTACTAAATTTCTGGTCCTATTCTTTCACCCTGTGTGCACGTCACGTATCCACAATTCCATATTGATTTTTATAATTCATATTAAACTTAGACAAATCGCTGACCGCACATCGCAAAGCGGCTAATTAAATCACCCATATTTCCAAAACCTATGTTTTTACGGTAACTTCGGTGGCATAATACTATATTACTGGTCCTATTCTATCACCCTATGTTTACGTAAAGTATCCACAATTCCGTATTTATTTTTATATTTCATGTCAAATTTAGACAAATCGCTGTCCGCATATCGCAAAGCGACTACTTTAATCACCCATATTTCCGAAACCTGTTTTAGGTAACTTGGGTGGTATAATACTAAAGTTCTGGTTCTATTCTATCACCCAATATGTACGTAATGTTAGCACACTTCCGTATTTATTTTATATTTCATTTCAAACTAAGACAAATCGCTGTCCGTATATCGCAAAGCGACTACTTTAATCAGCCATATTTCGAAAACCTCAGTTTTTACGGTAAGTTGGGTTGTATAATACAAAAGTTCTGGTCCTATTCTATCACCCTATGTGTACGTCATGTTGGCGCACTTCCGTATTTATTTTACATTTCATGTCAAACCTAGACAAATCGCTGACCGCACATCGCAAAGCGGCTAATTTAATCACCCACATTTCCAAAACCTAAGTTTTTACGGTAACTTGGGTGGTATAACACTAAATTTCTGGTCCTATTCTATCACCCTGTGTGCACGTCATGTATCCACAATTCCATATTAATTTTTATAATTCATGTCAAACTTAGACAAATCGCTGTCCGAACATCGCAAAGCGACTACTTTAATCACTCATATTTCCAAAACCTAAGTTTTTACGGTAACTTGGGTGGTATAGTACTAATATTCTGGTCCTATTCTATCATCCTATGTGTACGTCATGTTGGCACACTTCCGTATTTATTTTATATTTCATGTCAAACTAAGACAAATCGCTGACCGCACATCGCAAAGCGGCTTCTTTAACCACCCATATTTCCAAAACCTCAGTTTTTACGGTAAGTTGGGTGGTATAATACAAAAGTTCTGGTCCTATTCTATCATCCTTTGTGTACGACATATTGGCACACTTCCGAAATTATTTCATATATTATGTCAAACTTTGAAAAATCGCTGTCCGCACATCGCAAAGCGACTACTTTAATCACCCATATTTCGAAAACCTCAGTTTTTACGGTAACTTGGTTGGTATAATACAAAATTTCTGGTCCTATTCTATCACCCTGTGTGCACGTCATGTATCCACAATTCCATATTAATTTTTATAATTCATGTCAAACTTAGACAAATCGCTGTCCGAACATCGCAAAGCGACTACTTTAATCACTCATATTTCCAAAACCTAAGTTTTTACGGTAACTTGGGTGGTATAGTACTAAAATTCTGGTCCTATTCTATCATCCTATGTGTACGTCATGTTGGCACACTTCCGTATTTATTTTATATTTCATGTCAAACTAAGACAAATCGCTGACCGCACATCGCAAAGCGGCTTCTTTAACCACCCATATTTCCAAAACCTAAGTTTTTACGGTCACTTGGTTGGTATAATACTAAAGTTCTGGTTCTATTCTATCACCCAATGTGTACGTAATGTTAGCACACTTCCGTATTTATTTTATATTTCATGTCAAACCTAGAAAAATCGCTGACCGCACATCGCAAAGCGGCTAATTTAATTACCCATATTTCCAAAACCTAAGTTTTTACGGTAACTCGTGTGGTATAGTTATAAATTTCTGGTCCTATTCTATCACCCTATGTGCACGTCATGTATCCACAATTCCGTATTTTTTTAATATTTCATGGCTAACCTAGACAAATCGCTGACCGCACATCGGAAAGCGGCTGATTTAATCAACCATATTTCCAAAACCAAATTTTTTTACGGTAACTTGGTTGGTATAATACAAAAGGTTCTGGTTCTATTCTAATACCCTATGTGTACCTAATGTTGGCAAACTTCCATATTTATTTTATATTTCATGTCAAACTTAGACAAATTGCTGTCCGCACATCGGCAAAACGACTACTTTAGTCATCCATATTTCCAAAACCTAAGTTTTTACGGTAACTTCGGTGGTATAATACTATATTTCTTATCCTATTCTATCACCCTATGTGTACGTAATGTATCCACATTTCCGTATTTATTTTTATATTTCATGTCAAACGTAGACAAATCGCTGACCGCATATCGCAAAGCGACTACTTTAATCAGCCATATTTCCAAAACCTAAGTTTTTACAGTAATTTGGGTTGTATAATACAAAAGGTCTAGACCTATTCTATCACCCTATGTGTACGTCATGTTGGCAATCTTCCGTATATTTTTTATATTTCATGTCAAACGTAGACAAATCGCTGACCGCACATCGCAAAGCGGTTAATTTAATCACCCACATTTCCAAAACCTAAGTTTTTAAGGTAACTTGGGTGGTATAGTCCTAAGGTTCTGGTCCTATTCTATCATCCTATGTGTACGTCATATTGGCACACTTCCGAATTTATTTCATATATTATGTCAAACTTTGAAAAATCGCTGTCCGCACATAGCAAAGCGACTACTTTAATCACCCATATTTCGAAAACCTCAGTTTTTACGGTAACTTGGGTGGTATAATACTAAATTTCTGGTCAAATTCTATCACCCTGTGTGCACGTCATGTATCCACAATTCCATATTGATTTTTATAATTCATGTCAAACTTAGACAAATTGCTGTCCGCACATTGCAAAGCGACTAATTTAGTCACCCATATTTCCAAAACTTAAGTTTTTAAGGTAACTTGCTTAGTATAGTTCTAAAGTTCTGGTCCTATTCTATCATCTTATGTGTACGTCATGTTGGCACACTTACGTATTTATTTTATATTTCATTTCAAACTAAGACAAATCGCTGTTCGTATATCGCAAAGCGACTAATTTAATCACGCATATTTCCAAAACCTAAGTTTTTACGGTAACTTGGTTGGTATAATACTAAAATTCTGGTTCTATTCTGTCATCCTATGTGTACCTAATGTTGGCACACTTCCGTATTCATTTTATATTTCATGTCAAACTTAGACAAATCGCTGACCGCACATCGGAAAGCGGCTGATTTAAACAACCATATTTTCAAAACCTAAGTTTTTACGGTAACTTGGTTGGTATAATACTAAAGTTCTGGTTCTATTCTGTCATCCTACGTGTACCTAATGTTGGCACACTTCCGTATTTATTTTATATTTCATGTCAAACTTAGACAAATCGCTGACCGCACATCGGAAAGCAGCTGATTTAATCACCCATATTTCCAAAACTTAAGTTTTTACGGTAACTTGGTTGGTATAAGACTAAAGTTCTGGTTCTATTCTATTACCGTATATGTACCTCATGTTTGCACACTTCCGTACTTATTTTATATTTCATGTCAAACTTAGACAAATCGCTTACCGCACATCGGAAAGCAGCTGATTTAATCACCCACATTTCCAAAACCTAATTTTTTACGGTAACTTGGTTGGTATAAGACTAAAGTTCTGGTTCTATTCTATTACCGTATGTGTACCTAATGTTGGCACAATTCCGTATTTATTTTATATTTCATGTCAAACTTAGACAAATTGCTGTCCGCACATCGTCAAGGCGACTAATTTAGTCATCCATATTTCCAAAACCTCAGTTTTTACGGTAACTTGGGTGGTATAATACTAAATTTCTGGTCCTATTCTATCATCCTGTGTGCACGTCATGTATTCACAATTCCATATTGATTTTTATAATTCATGTCAAACTTAGACAAATCGCTGTCCGCACATCGCAAAGCGACTACTTTAATCACTCATATTTCCAAAACCTAAGTTTTTACGGTAACTTGGTTGGTATAATACTAAAGTTCTGGTTCTATTCTGTCATCCTAATTGTACCTAATGATGGCACACTTCGGTATTCATTTTATATTTCATGTCAAACTTAGACAAATCGCTGACCGCACATCGGAAAGCGGCTGATTTGATCAACCATATTTTCAAAACCTAAGTTTTTACGGTAACTTGGTTGGTATAATACTAAAGTTCTGGTTCTATTCTGTCATCCTATGTGTACCTAATGTTGGCACACTTCCGTATTTATTTTATATTTCATGTCAAACTTAGACAAATCGCTGACCGCACATCGGAAAGCTGCTGATTTAATCACCCATATTTCCAAAACCAAATTTTTTACGGTAACTTGGTTGGTATAATACAAAAAGTTCTGGTTCTATTTTAATACCCTATGTGTACCAAATGTTGGCACACTCCCGTATTTATTTTATATTTCATGTCAAACTTAGACAAATTGCTGTCCGCACATCGGCAAAACGACTACTTAAGTCATCCATATTTCCAAAACCTAAGTTTTACGATATCTTCGGTGGTATAATACTATATAACTGGTCCTATTCTATCACCCTATGTGTATGTAATGTATCCACATTTCCGTATTTATTTTTATATTTCATGTCAAACGTAGACAAATCGCTGTCCGCATATCGCAGAGTGACTACTTTTATCAGCCATATTTCCAAAACCTAAGTTTTTACAGTAACTTGGGTTCTATAATACAAAAGTTCTAGACCTATTCTATCACCCTTTGGGTACGTCATGTTGGCACTCTTCCGTATATTTTTTATATGTCATGTAAAATAAAACCTAGACAAATCGCTGACCGCACATCGCAAAGCGGCTACTTTAATTACCCATGTTTCCAAAACCTAAGTTTTTAAGGTAAATTGGGTGGTATAGTCCCAGAGTTTTGGTCCTATTCTATCATCCTATGTGTACGTCATATTGGCACACTTCCGAATTTATTTCATATATTATGTCAAACTTTGAAAAATCGCTGTCCGCACATCGCAAAGCGACTACTTTAATCACCCATATTTCCAAAACCTAAGTTTTTACGGTAACTTGGGTGGTATAATACTTAATTTCTGGTTCTATTCTATCACCCTATGTCTACATCATGTAACCCCAATTCCGTATTTATGTTTATAATGCATGTTAAACTTAGACAAATTGCTGTCCGCACATTGCAAAGCGACTAATTTAATCACAATATTTCCAAAACATAAGTTTTTAAGGTAACTCGCTTAGTATTGTTCTAAAGTTCTGGTTTTATTCTGTCATCCTATGTGTACCTAATGTTGGCCCACTTCCGTATTTATTTTATCTTTCATGTCAAACTTAGACAAATCGCTGATCGCACATCGGAAAGCGGCTGATTTAATCACCAATATTTCCAAAACCTAAGTTTTTACGGTAACTTGGTTGAAATAATGCTAAAGTTCTGGTTCTATTCTATTACCTCATGTGTACCTAATGTTGGCATATTTCCGTATTTATTTTATATTTCATGTCACCTTAGACAAATCGCTGACCGCACATCGGAAAGCGGCTGATTTAATCACCCATATTTCCAAAACCTAAGATTTTACGGTAACTTCGATGGTATAATACTATATTACTGGTCCTATTCTATCACCCTATGTTTACGTAATGTATCCACAATTCCGTATTTATTTTTATATTTCATGTCAAAATTAGACAAATCGCTGTCCGCATATCGCAAAGCGACTACTTTAATCACCCAAATTTCCAAAACCTAAGTTTTTAAGGTAACTTGGGTGGTATAATACTAAAGTTCTGGTCTTATTCTATCATCCTACGTGTACATCATGTTGGCATACTTCTGTATTTATTTATATTTCATGTCAAACCTAGACAAATCGCTGACCGCACATCGAAAAGCGGTTAATTTAATCACCCACATTTCCAAAACCTAAGTTTTTAAGGTAACTTGGGTGGTATAGTCCTAAAGTTCTGGTCCTATTCTATCATCCTATGTGTACGTCATATTGGCACACTTCCGAATTTATTTCATATATTATGTCAAACTTTGAAAAATCGCTGTCCGCACATAGCAAAGCGACTACTTTAATCACCCATATTTCGAAAACCTCAGTTTTTACGGTAACTTGGGTGGTATAATACTAAATTTCTGGTCCTATTCTGTCATCCTATGTGTACCTGTCATCCTAAGTTTTACGATAACTTCGGTGGTATAATACTATATTTCTTGTCCTATTCTATCACCCTATGTGTATGTAATGTATCCACATTTCCGTATTTATTTTTATATTTCATGTCAAACGTAGACAAATCGCTGTCCGCATATCGCAGAGCGACTACTTTTATCAGCCATATTTCGAAAACCTCAGTTTTTACGGTAACTTGGTTGGTATAATACTAAAGTTCTGGTTCTATTCTGTCATCCTATGTGTACCTGTCATCCTAAGTTTTACGATAACTTCGGTGGTATAATACTATATTTCTTGTCCAATTCTATCACCCTATGTGTATGTAATGTATCCACATTTCCGTATTTATTTTTATATTTCATGTCAAACGTAGACAAATCGCTGTCCGCATATCGCAGAGCGACTACTTTTATCAGCCATATTTCCAAAACCTAAGTTTTTACAGTAACTTGGGTTGTATAATACAAAAGTTCTATACCTATTCTATCACCCTTTGTGTACGTCATGTTGGCACTCTTCCGTATATTTTTTATATGTCATGTAAAACCTAGACAAATCGCTGACCGCACATCGCAAAGCGGCTACTTTAATTACCCATGTTTCCAAAACCTAAGTTTTTAAGGTAAATTGGGTGGTATAGTCCCAGAGTTTTGGTCCTATTCTATTATCCTATGTGTACGTCATATTGGCACACTTTCGAATTTATTTCATATATTATGTCAAACTTTGAAAAATCGCTGTCCGCACATCGCAAAGCGACTACTTTAATCAGCCATATTTCCAAAACCTAAGTTTTTACGGTAACGTCGGTGGTATAATACTATATTTCTGGTCCTATTCTATCACCCTATGTGTACGTACTGTATCCACATTTCCGTATTTATTTTTATATTTCATGTCAAACTTAGACAAATCGCTGTCCGCATATCGCAAAGCGACTACTTTAATCACCCATATTTCCAAAACCTAAGTTTTTACGGTAACTTGGGTGGTATAATACTATATTTCTGGTCCTATTCCTAGCAAAGCGACTACTTTAATTACCCATATTTCGAAAACCTCAGTTTTTAAAGTAACTTGGGTGGTATAATACTAAATTTCTGGTCCTATTCTATCACCTTGTGTGCACGTCATGTATCCACAATTCCATATTGATTGTTATAATTCATGTCAAACTTAGACAAATCGCTGTCCGCACATCGCAAAGCGACTACTTTAATCACGCATTTTTCCAAAACCTAAGTTTTTACGGTAACTTGGTTGGTATAATACTAAAGTTCTGGTTCTATTCTGTCATCCTATGTGTACCTAATGTTGGCACACCTCCTTATTTATTTTATTTTCATGTCAAACTTAGACAAATCGCTGACCGCACATCGAAAAGCAGCTGATTTAATCACCCATATTTCCAAAACCTAAGTTTTTACGGTAACTTCGATGGTATAATACTATATTACTGGTCCTATTCTATCACCCAATATTTACGTAATGTATCCACAATTCCGTATTTATTTTTATATTTCATGTCAAAATTAGACAAATCGCTGTCCGCACATTGCAAAGCAACTAATTTAATCACCAACATTTCCAAAACTTAAGTTTTTAAGGTAACTCGCTTAGTATAGTTTTAAAGTTCTGGTCCTATTCTATCATCCTATGTGTACGTCATGTTGGCACACTTCCGTATTTATTTTATATTTCATTTCAAACTAAGACAAATCGCTGTTCGTTTATCGCAAAGCGACTACTTTAATCACCCATATTTCCAAAACCTAAGTTTTTACGGTAACTTGGTTGGTATAATACTAAAGTTCTGGTTCTATTCTGTCATCCTATGTGTACCTAATGTTGGCACACTTCCGTATTTATTTTATTTTCATGTCAAACTTAGACAAATCGCTGACCGCACATCGGAAAGCAGCTGATTTAATCACCCATATTTCCAAAACCTAAGTTTTTACGGTAACTTGGTTGGTATAATACTAAAGTTCTGGTTCTATTCTGTCATCCTATGTGTACCTAATGTTGGCACACTTCAGTATTTATTTTATATTTCATGTCAAACTTAGACAAATCGCTGACCGCAAATCGGAAAGCGGCTGATTTAATCACCCATATTTCCAAAACCTAAGTTTTTACGGTAACTTGGTTGGTATAATACTAAAGTTCTGGTTCTATTCTATTACCCTATGTGTACCTAATGTTGGCACACTTCCGTATTTATTTTATATTTCATGTCAAACTTAGACAAATTGCTGTCCGCACATCGTCAAAGCGACTACTTTAGTCATCCATATTTCCAAAACCTTAGTTTTTACGGTAACTTGGGTGGTATAATACTATATTTCTGGTCCTATTCTATCACCCTATGAGTACGTCATGTTGGCACACTTCCGTATTTATTTTATATTTCATGTAAAACTCAGACAAATCGCTGTCCGCACATGGCAAAGCGACTACTTTAATCAACCATATTTCTAAAACCTAAGTTTTTAAGGTAACTTGGGTGGTATAGTCCTAAGGTTCCTGTCCTATTCTATCATCCTATGTGTACGTCATGTTGGCACACTTCCGTATTTATTTTTTATCTCATGTCAAAATTAGACAAAACGCTGTCTGCACATCGCAAAGCCACTACTTTAATCACCAATATTTCAAAAACCTAACTTTTTACGGTAACTTGGTGGTATATTACTAAATTTCTGGTCCTATTCTATCACCCCAGGTGTACGTTGTATCCACAATTCCGTATTTATTTTTTATCTAATGTCAAAATTAGACAAAACGCTGCCCGCTCATCGCAATGCGACTGCTTTAATCACCCATATTTCCAAAAACTAAGTTTTAAAGGTAACGTCGGTGGTAAAATACAAAGGTTCTGGTCCTAGTCTATCATCCTATGTGTACGTCATGTTGGCACACTTGCGTATTTATTTTATATTTCATTTCAAACTAAGACAGATCGCTGTCCGTATATCAAAAAGCGACTAATTTAATCACCCATATTTCCAAAACGTGTTTTTAAGGTAACTTGGGTGGTATAATACTAAAGTTCTGGTTCTATTCTATCACCCAATGTGTACGTAATGTTGGCACACTTCCGTATTTATTTTATATTTCATGTCAAACCTAGACAAATCGCTGTCCGCATATCGCAAAGCGACTACTTTAATCACCCATATTTCCAAAACCTAAGTTTTTAAGGTAACTTAGGTGGTATAGTACTAAAGTTCTGGTACTATTCTATCATCCTATGTGTACGTCATGTTGGCACACTTCCGTATTTATTTTATATTTCATGTCAAACTTAGACAAATCGCTAACCGCACATCGCAAAGCAGCTACTTTAACCACCCATATTTCCAAAACCTAAGTTTTTACGGTAACCTCAATGGTATAATACTATATTTCTGGTAATATTCTATTACCCTATGTGTACGTCATGTATCAGACAATTCCGTTATTATTTTTATATTTCATGTCAAACTTAGAAAAATCACTCTCCGCACATCACAAAGCGACTACTTTAATCACCCATTTTTCCAAAACATAAGTTTTTAAGGTAACTCGGGTAGTATAGTTCTAAAGTTCTGGTCCTATTCTATCATCCTATGTGTACGTCATGTTGGCACACTTCCGTATTTATTTTATATTTCATGTCAAACTTAGACAAATCGCTAACCGCACATCGCAAAGCGGCTACTTTAACCACCCATATTTCCAAAACCTAAGTTTTTACGGTGACCTCAATGGTATAATACTATATTTCTGGTAATATTCTACTACCCTATGTGTACGTCATGTATCAGACAATTCCGTTATTATTTTTATATTTCATGTCAAACTTAGAAAAATCACTCTCCGCACATCACAAAGCGACTACTTTAATCACCCATTTTTCCAAAACATAAGTTTTTAAGGTAACTCGGGTAGTATAGTTCAAAGTTCTGGTCCTATTCTATCATCCTATGTGTACGTCATGTTGGCAAACTTCCGTATTTATTTTATATTTCATGTCAAACTTAGACAAATCGCTAACCGCACATCGTAAAGCGGCTACTTTAACCACCCATATTTCCAAAACCTAAGTTTTTACGGTAACTTCAATGGTATAATACTATATTTCTGGTAATATTCTATTACCCTATGTGTACGTCATGTATCAGACAATTCCGTTATTATTTTTATATTTCATGTCAAACTTAGAAAAATCACTCTCCGCACATCACAAAGCGACTACTCTAATCACCCATTTTTCCAAAACCTAAGTTTTTAAGGTAACTTAGGTGGTATAGTACTAAAGTTCTGGTACTATTCTATCATCCTATGTGTACGTCATGTTGGCACACTTCCGTATTTATTTTATATTTCATGTCAAACTTAGACAAATCGCTAACCGCACATCGCAAAGCAGCTACTTTAACCACCCATATTTCCAAAACCTAAGTTTTACGGTAACCTCAATGGTATAATACTATATTTCTGGTAATATTCTATTACCCTATGTGTACGTCATGTATCAGACAATTCCGTTATTATTTTTATATTTCATGTCAAACTTAGAAAAATCACTCTCCGCACATCACAAAGCGACAACTCTAATCACCCATTTTTCCAAAACCTAAGTTTTTAAGGTAACTTAGGTGGTATAGTACTAAAGTTCTGGTACTATTCTATCATCCTATGTGTACGTAATGTTGGCACACTTCCGTTTTTATTTTATATTTCATGTCAAACTTAGACAAATCGCTAACCGCACATCGCAAAGCGGCTACTTTAACCACCCATATTTCCAAAACCTAAGTTTTTACGGTAACCTCAATGGTATAATACTATATTTCTGGTAATATTCTATTACCCTATGTGTACGTCATGTATCAGACAATTCCGTTATTATTTTTATATTTCATGTCAAACTTAGAAAAATCACTCTCCGCACATCACAAAGCGACTACTTTAATCACCCATTTTTCCAAAACCTAAGTTTTTAAGGTAACTCGGGTAGAATAGTTCTAAAGTTCTGGTCCTATTCTATCATCGTATGTGTACGTCATGTTGACACACTTCCGTATTTATTTTATATTTCATTTCAAACTAAGACAGATCGCTGTCCGTATATCAAAAAGCGACTACTTTAATCAGCCATATTTCCAGAACTTAGGTTTTTACGGTAACTTGGGTTGTATAATACAAAAGTTCTGGTCCTATTCTATCACCCTATGAGTACGTCATGTTGGCACACTTCCGTATTTATTTTATATTTCATGTAAAACTCAGACAAATCGCTGTCCACACATGGCAAACGACTACTTTAATCAACCATATTTCTAAAACCTAAGTTTTTAAGGTAACTTGGGTGGTATAGTCCTAAAGTTCCTGTCCTATTCTATCATCCAATGTGTACGTCATGTTGGCACACTTCCGTATTTATTTTTTATCTCATGTCAAAATTAGACAAAACGCTGTCTGCACATCGCAAAGCCACTACTTTAGTCACCAATATTTCCAAAACCTAAGTTTTTACGGTAATTTGGGTGGTATAGTACTAAAATTCTGGTCCTATTCTATCATCCTATGTGTACGTCATGTTAGACCGCACATCGCAAAGCGGATAATTTAATCACCCATATTTCTAAAACCTAACTTTATACGGTAACTAGGGCGGTATATTACTAAATTTCTGGTCCTATTCTATCACCCCAGGTGTACGTTGTATCCACAATTCCGTATTTATTTTTTATCTAATGTCAAAATTAGACAAAACGCTGCCCGCTCATCGCAATGCGACTACTTTAATCACCCATATTTCCAAAAACTAAGTTTTAAAGGTAACGTGGGTGGTAAAGTACAAAGGTTCTGGTCCTATTCTATCATCCTATGTGTACGTCATGTTGGCACACTTCCGTATTTATTTTATATTTCATTTAAAACTAAGACAGATCGCTGTCCGTATATCAGAAAGCGACTACTTTAATCAGCCATATTTCCAGAACCTAGGTTTTTACGGTAACTTGGGTTGTATAATACAAACGTTCTGGTCCTATTCTATCACCCTATGAGTACGTCATGTTGGCACACTTCGGTATTTATTTTATATTTCATGTAAAACTAAGACAAATCGCAGTCCGTATATCGCAAAGCGACTACTTTAATCAGCCATATATCCAAAACCTACGTTTTTACGGTAAGTTGGGTGGTATAATACAAACGTTCTGGTACTATTCTATCACCCTATGTGTACGTCATGTTGGCACACTTCCGTATTTTTTTTTTATTTCATGTCAAACTTAGACAAATCGCTAACCGCACATCGCAAAGCGGCTACTTTAACCACCCATATTTCCAAAACCTAAGTTTTTACGGTAACCTCAATGGTATAATACTATATTTCTGGTAATATTCTATTACCCTATGTGTACGTCATGTATCAGACAATTCCGTTATTATTTTTATATTTCATGTCAAACTTAGAAAAATCACTCTCCGCACATCACAAAGCGACTACTTTAATCACCCATTTTTCCAAAACATAAGTTTTTAAGGTAACTCGGGTAGAATAGTTCTAAAGTTCTGGTCCTATTCTATCATCCTATGTGTACGTCATGTTGGCACACTTCCGTATTTATTTTATATTTCATTTCAAACTAAGACAGATCGCTGTCCGTATATCAAAAAGCGACTACATTAATCAGCCATATTTCCAGAACCTAGGTTTTTACAGTAACTTGGGTTGTATAATACAAAAGTTCTGGTCCTATTCTATCACCCTATGAGTACGTCATGTTGGCACACTTCCGTATTTATTTTATATTTCATGTAAAACTCAGACAAATCGCTGTCCACAAATGGCAAAGCGACTACTTTAATCAACCATATTTCTAAAACCTAAGTTTTTAAGGTAACTTGGGTGGTATAGTCCTAAAGTTCCTGTCCTATTCTATCATCCTATGTGTACGTCATGTTGGCACCATTCCGTATTTATTTTTTATCTCATGTCAAAATTAGACAAAACGCTGTCTGCACATCGCAAAGCCACTACTTATACACCAATATTTCCAAAACCTAAGTTTTTACGGTAATTTGGGTGGTATAGTACTAAAATTCTGGTCCTATTCTATCATCCTATTTGTACGTCATGTTAGACCGCACATCGCAAAGCGGATAATTAATTCACCCATATTTCTAAAACCTAACTTTGTACGGTAACTTGGGCGGTATATTACTAAATTTCTGGTCCTATTCTATCACCCCAGGTGTACGTTGTATCCACAATTCCGTATTTATTTTTTATCTAATGTCAAAATTAGACAAAACGCTGCCCGCTCATCGCAATGCGACTGCTTTAATCATCCATATTTCCAAAAACTAAGTTTTAAAGGTAACTTGGGTGGTAAAGTACAAAGGTTCTGGTCCTATTCTATCATATTATGTGTACGTCATGTTGGCACACTTCCGTATTTATTTTATATTTCATTTAAAACTAAGACAGATCGCTGTCCGTATATCAAAAAGCGACTACTTTAATCAGCCATATTTCCAGAACCTAGGTTTTTACGGTAACTTGGGTTGTATAATACAAAAGTTCTGGTCCTATTCTATCACCCTATGAGTACGTCATGTTGGCACACTTCGGTATTTATTTTATATTTCATGTAAAACTAAGACAAATCGCAGTCGGTATATCGCAAAGCGACTACTTTAATCAGCCATATATCCAAAACCTAAGTTTTTACGGTAAGTTGGGTGGTATAATACTAAAGTTCTGGTTCTATTCTCACCCAATGTGTACGTAATGTTAGCACACTTCCGTATTTATTTTATATTTCATTTCAAACTAAGACAAATCGCTGTCCGTATATCGCAAAGCGACTACTTTAATCAGCCATATTTCCAAAACCTAAGTTTTTACGGTAAGTTGGGTGGTATAATACAAAAGTTCTGGTTCTATTCTAATACCCTATGTGTACCTAATGTTGGCACACTTCCGTATTTGTTTTATATTTCATGTCTAACCTAGACAAATTGCTGTCCGCACATCGGCAAAACGACTACTTCAGTCATCCATATTTCCTAAACCTAAGTTTTTACGGTAACTTCGGTGGTATAATACTATATTTCTTGTCCTATTCTATCACCCTATGTGTACGTAATGTATCCACATTTCCGTATTTATTTTTATATTTCATGTCAAACTTAGACAACTCGCTGTCCGCATATCGCAAAGCGACTACTTTAATCACCCATATTTCCAAAACCTAAGTTTTTAAGGTAACTTAGGTGGTATAGTACTAAAGTTCTGGTACTATTCTATCATCCTATGTGTACGTCATGTCGGCACACCTCCGTATCTATTTTATATTTCATGTCAAACTTAGACAAATCGCTAACCGCACATCGCAAAGCGGCTACTTTAACCACCCATATTTCCAAAACCTAAGTTTTTACGGTAACCTCAATGGTATAATACTATATTTCTGGTAATATTCTATTACCCTATGTGTACGTCATGTATCAAACAATGCCGTTATTATTTTTATATTTCATGTCAAAATTAGAAAAATCCCTCTCCGCACATCGCAAAGCGACTACTTTAATCAGCCATATTTCCAGAACCTAGGTTGTTACGGTAACTTGGGTTGTATAATACAAAAGTTCTGGTCCTATTCTATCATCCGATGTGTTCGTCATGTTGGCACACTTCAGTATTTTTTTATATTTCATTCAAACCTAGACAAATCGCTGACCGCACATCGCAAAGCGACTACTTTAATCACCCCTATTTCCAAAACCTAAGTTTTTAAGGTAACTTGGGTGGTATAGTCCTAAAGTTCTGGTCCTATTCTATCATCCTATGTTTACGTCATATTGGCACACTTCCGAATTTATTTCATATATTATGTCAAATTTTGAAAAATCGCTGTCCGTACATCGCAAAGCGACTACTTTAATCATTCATATTTCCAAAACCTAAGTTTTTACGGTAACTTGGTTGGTATAATACTAAAGTTCTGGTTCTATTCTGTCACTCTATGTGTACCAAATGTTGGCACACTTCCGTATTTATTTTATATTTCTTGTCAAACTTAGACAAATCGCCAACCGCACATCGGAAAGCGGCTGATTTAATCACCGATATTTCCAAAACCTAAGTTTTTACGGTGACTTGGTTGGTATAATACTAAAGTTCTGGTTCTATTCTATTACCCTATGTGTACTAAATGTTGGCACACTTCCGTATTTATTTTATATTTCATGTCAAACTTAGACAAATCGCTGTCCGCACATCGCAAAGCGACTAATTTAATCACCCATATTTCCAAAACTTAAGTTTTAAAGGTAAATCGCTTAGTTTAGTTCTAAAGTTCTGGTCCTATTCTATCATCCTATGTGTACGTCATGTTGGCACACTTCCGTATTTATTTTATATTTCATTTCAAACTAAGACAAATCGCTGTTCGTATATCGCAAAGCGACTACTTTAATCAGCCATATTTCCAAAACCTAAGTTTTTACGGTAACTTGGGTGGTAGAATACAAAAGTTTTAGTCCTATTCTATCACCCTATGTGTACGTCATGTTGGCACTCTTCCGTATTTATTTTATATTTCATGTCAAACCTAGACAAATCGCTGACCGCACATCGCAAAGCGGCTAATTTAATCACCCATATTTCCAAAACCTAAGTTTTTACGGTAACTTGGGTGGTATAGTACTAAATTTCTGGTCCTATTCTATCATCCTATGTGTACGTCATATTGGCACACTTCCGAATTTATTTCATATATTATGTCAAACTTTGAAAAATCGCTGTCCGCACATCGCAAAGCGACAACTTTAATCACCCATATTTCCAAAACCTAAGTTTTAAAGGTAAATCGCTTAGTTTAGTTCTAAAGTTCTGGTCCTATTCTATCATCCTATGTGTACGTCATGATGGCACACTTCCGTATTTATTTTATATTTCATTTCAAACTAAGACAAATCGCTGTTCGTATATCGCAAAGCGACTACTTTAATCAGCCATATTTCCAAAACCTAAGTTTTTACGGTAACTTGGGTTGTATAGTCCTAAATTTCTTGTACTATTTTATCATACTATGTGTACGTCATGTTGTTACACTTCCGTATTTTTTTTATATTTCATGTCAAACCTAGACAAATCGCTGACCGCAAATCGCAAAGCGGCTATTTTAATTACCCATATTTCCAAAACCTAAGTTTTTAAGGTAACTTGGGTGGTATAGTCCTAATGTTTTGGTCCTATTCTATCATCCTATGTGTACGTCATGTTGGCACACTTCCGTATTTATTTTATATTTCATTTCAAACTAAGACAAATCGCTGTTCGTATATCGCAAAGCGACTACTTTAATCAGCCATATTTCCAAAACCTAAGTTTTTACGGTAACTTGGGTGGTAGAATACAAAAGTTTTAGTCCTATTCTATCACCCTATGTGTACGTCATGTTGGCACTCTTCCGTATTTATTTTATATTTCATGTCAAACCTAGACAAATCGCTGACCGCACATCGCAAAGCGGCTAATTTAATCACCCATATTTCCAAAACCTAAGTTTTTACGGTAACTTGGGTGGTATAGTACTAAATTTCTGGTCCTATTCTATCATCCTATGTGTACGTCATATTGGCACACTTCCGAATTTATTTCATATATTATGTCAAACTTTGAAAAATCGCTGTCCGCACATCGCAAAGCGACAACTTTAATCACCCATATTTCCAAAACCTAAGTTTTAAAGGTAAATCGCTTAGTTTAGTTCTAAAGTTCTGGTCCTATTCTATCATCCTATGTGTACGTCATGATGGCACACTTCCGTATTTATTTTATATTTCATTTCAAACTAAGACAAATCGCTGTTCGTATATCGCAAAGCGACTACTTTAATCAGCCATATTTCCAAAACCTAAGTTTTTACGGTAACTTGGGTTGTATAGTCCTAAATTTCTTGTACTATTTTATCATACTATGTGTACGTCATGTTGTTACACTTCCGTATTTTTTTTATATTTCATGTCAAACCTAGACAAATCGCTGACCGCAAATCGCAAAGCGGCTATTTTAATTACCCATATTTCCAAAACCTAAGTTTTTAAGGTAACTTGGGTGGTATAGTCCTAATGTTTTGGTCCTATTCTATCATCCTATGTGTACGTCATATTGGCACACTTCCGAATTTATTTCATATATTATGTCAAACTTTGAAAAATCGCTGTCCGCACATCGCAAAGCGACTACTTTAATCACCCATATTTCCAAAACCTAAGTTTTTACGGTAACTTGGGTGGTATAGTACTAAATTTCTGGTCCCATTCTTTCATCCTGTGTGCACGTCATGTATCCACAATTCCATATTGATTTTTATAATTCATGTCAAACTTAGACAAATCGCTGTCTGCACATCGCAAAGCGACTACTTTAATCACCCATATTTCCAAAAACCTAAGTTTTTACGGTAACTTTATTGGTATAATAATAAAGTTCTGGTTCTATTCTATCACCATATGTGTACCTATTGTTGGCACACTTCCGTATTTATTTTATATTTCATGTCAAAATTAGACAAATCGCTGACCTCACATCGGAAAGCAGCTGATTTAATCACCCATATTTCCAACACCTAAGTTTTTACGGTAACTTGGTTGGTATGATACTAAAGTTCTGGTTCTATTCTATCACCCTATGTGTACCTAATGTTGGCACATTTCCGTATTTATTTTATATTTCATGTCAAACTTAGACAAATCGCTATCCGCACATCGCAAAGCGACTACTTTAGTCACCCATATTTCCAAAACCTAAATTTTTACGGTAACTTCGGTGGTATAATACTATATTACTGGTCCTATTCTATCACCCTATGTTTACGTAATGTATCCACAAATCCGTATTTATTTTTATATTTCATGTAAAATTTAGACAAATCGCTGTCCGCATATCGCAAAGCGACTACTTTAATCACCCATATTTCCAAAACCTAAGTTTTTAAGGTAACTTGGGTGGTATTATACTAAAGTTCTGGTCCTATTCTATCATCCTACGTGTACATCATGGTGGCATACTTCCGTATTTATTTATATTTCATGTCAAACCTAGACAAATCGCTGACCGCACATCGCAAAGCGACTACTTTAATCACCCATATTTCCAAAACCTAAGTTTTTAAGGTAACTTGGGTGGTATAGTCCTAAAGTTCCGGTCCTATTCTATCATCCTATGTGTAAGTCATATTGGCACACTTCCGAATTTATTTCATATATTATGTCAAACTTTGAAAAATCGCTGTCCGCAAATCGCAAAGCGACTACTTTAATCAAACATATTTCGAAAACATCAGTTTTCACGGTAACTTGGGTGGTATAATAATAAATTTCTGGTCCTATTCTATCACCCTGTGTGCACGTCATGTATCCCCAATTCCGTATTGATTTTTATAATTCATGTCAAACTTAGACAAATCGCTGACCGCACATCGGAAAGCGGCTGATTTAATCTCCCATATTTCCAAAACCTAAGTTTTTACGGTAACTTCGGTGGTATAATACCATATTTCTGGTCCTATTCTATCACCCTATGTGTACGTAATGTATCCACCTTTCCGTATTTTTTTTTTATATTTCATGTCAAACTTAGACAAATCGCTGTCCGTATATCGCAAAACGACTACTTTAATCACCCATACTTCCAAAACCTAAGTTTTTAAGGTAACTCGGGTAGTACAGTTCTAAAGTTCTGGTCCTATTCTATCATCCTATGTGTACGTCATGTTGGCACACTTCCGTATTTATTTTATATTTCATTTCAAACTAAGACAGATCGCTGTCCGCACATCGGAAAGCGGCTGATTTAATCTCCCATATTTCCAAAACCTAAGTTTTTAGGGTAACTTGGTTGGTATAATACTAAAGTTCTGGTTCTATTCTATTACCCTATGTGTACCTAATGTTGGCACACTTCCGTATTTATGTTTTATCGCATGTCAAAATTAGACAAAACGCTGTCCGCACATCGCAAAGCCACTACTTTAATCACCAATATTTCCAAAACCTACGTTTTTACGGTAATTTGGGTGGTATAGTACTAAATTTCTGGTCCTATTCTATCACCCTATGTGTACGTCATGTATCCACAATTCCGTATTTTTTTTATATTTCATGTAAAACTTAGAAAAATCCCACTCCGCTCATCACAAAGCGACTACTTTAATCACCCATTTTTCTAAAACCTAAGTTTTAATGGTAACGTGGGTGGTAAAGAAAGGTTCTGGTCCTATTCTATCATCCTATGTGTACGTCATGTTGGCACACTTCCGTATTTATTTTATATTTTATGTCAAACTAAGACAAATCGCTGTCCGCACATCGCAAAGCAACTAATTTAATCACCCATATTTCCAAAACCTAAGTTTTTAAGGTAACTTGGGTGGTATAGTACTAAAGTTCTGGTCCTATTCTATCATCTTATGTGTACCTAATGTTAGCACATCTCCATATTTATTTTATATTTCATGTCAAACTTAGACAAATCGCTGACCACACATCGCTAAGCGGCTAATTTAATCACCCATATTTCCAAAACCTAGGTTTTTAATGTAACTTGGTTGGTATAATACTAAAGTTATCGATCTATTCTATCACCCTATGTGTACCTAATGTTGGCATACTTCCGTATTTATTTTATATTTCATGTCAAACTTAGACAAATCGCTGTCCGCTCATCACAAAGCGACTACTTTAATCACCCATTTTTCCAAAACCTAGGTTTTTACGGTAACTTGGTTGGTATAATACTAAAGTTCTAGTCCTATTCTATCGCCCTATGTGTACCTGATTTTGGCAAACTTCCGTATTTATTTTATATTTCATGTCAAACCTAAACAAATCGCTGACCGCACATCGCAAAGCGGCTAATTTAATCACCCATATTTCCAAAACCTAAGTTTTTAGGGTAACTCGGGTAGTATAAGTCTAAAGTTCTGGTCCTATTCTATCATCCTATGTGTACGTCATGTTGGCACACTTCCGTATTTATTTTATATTTCATATCAAACTAAGACAAATCGCTGTCCGTATATCGCAGAGCGACTACTTTAATCAGCCATATTTCCAAAATCTAAGTTTTTACGGTAACTTGGGTGGTATAATACAAAAGTTCTAGTCCTATTCTATCACCCTATGTGTAGGTCATGTTGGAACACTTCCGTATTTATTTTATATTTCATGTAAAACTTAGACAAATCGCTGTCCGCACATCGCAAAGCTACTATTTAATCACTCATTTTTCCAAAAGCTAAGTTTTTACGGTAACTTGTATGGTATAATACAAAAGTTCTGGTCCTATTCTATCACCCTATGTGTACATCATGTTGGAACATTTCCGTATTTATTTTATATTTCATGTAAAACTTAGACAAATCGCTGTCCGCACATCGCAAAGCGACTACTTTAACCACCCATATTTCCAAAACCTAAGTTTTTACGGTAACCTCAATGGTATAATACTATATTTCTGGTTCTATTCTATTACCCTATGTGTACGTCATGTATCCACAGTTCAGTATTTATTTTTATATTTTATATCAAAATTAGAAAAATCCCTCTCCGCACATCACAAAGCTCCTTTTTTTAATCACTCATTTTACCAAAACCTAATTTTTTAAGGTAACTTGGGTGGTATAGTACTAAAGTTCTGGTCCTATTCTATCATCCTATGTGTACGCCATGTTGGCACACTTCCGTATTTATTTTATATTTCATGTCAATTTTTGTCAAATCGTTGTCCGCACATCGCAAAGCAACTACTTTAATCACCCATATTTCCAAAACCTAAGTTTTAATGGTAACGAAAGTGGTAAAGTACAAAGGTTCTGGTCCTATTCTATCATCCTATGTGTACGTCATGTTGGCACCTTCCGTATTTATTTTATATTTCATGTCAAACTAAGACAAATCGCTGTCCGCACATCGCATAGCGACTAATTTAATCACCCATATTTCCAAAACCTAAGTTTTTAAGGTAACTCGGGTAGTATAGTTCTAAAGTTCTGGTCCTATTCTATCATCCTATGTGTACATCATGTTGGCACACTTCCGTATTTATTTTATATTTCATGTCAAACTTAGACAAATCGCTGACCGCACATCGCAAAGCGGCTAATTTAATCACCCATATTTCCAAAACCTAGGTTTTTACGGTAACTTGGTTGGTATAATACTAAAGTTCTTGTTCTATTCTATCACCCTATGTGTACCTAATTTTGGCATACTTCCGTATTTATTTTATATTTCATGTCAAACTTAGACAAATCGCTGTCCGCACATCGCAAAGCGACTACTTTAACCACCCATATTTCCAAAACCTTAAGTTTTTATGGTAACTCGGGTAGTATAAGTCTAAAGTTCTGGTCCTATTCTATCATCCTATGTGTACGTCATGTTGGCACACTTCCGTATTTATTTTATATTTCATATCAAACTAAGACAAATCGCTGTCCGCTCATCACAAAGCGACTACTTTAATCACCCATTTTTCCAAAACCTAGGTTTTTACGGTAACTTGGTTGGTATAATACTAAAGTTCTAGTCCTATTCTATCGCCCTATGTGTACCTGATTTTGGCAAACTTCCGTATTTATTTTATATTTCATGTCAAACCTAAACAAATCGCTGACCGCACATCGCAAAGCGGCTAATTTAATCACCCATATTTCCAAAACCTAAGTTTTTAGGGTAACTCGGGTAGTATAAGTCTAAAGTTCTGGTCCTATTCTATCACCCTATGTGTACCTAATGTTGGCATACTTCCGTATTTATTTTATATTTCATGTCAAACTTAGACAAATCGCTGTCCGCTCATCACAAAGCGACTACTTTAATCACCCATTTTTCCAAAACCTAGGTTTTTACGGTAACTTGGTTGGTATAATACTAAAGTTCTAGTCCTATTCTATCGCCCTATGTGTACCTGATTTTGGCAAACTTCCGTATTTATTTTATATTTCATGTCAAACCTAAACAAATCGCTGACCGCACATCGCAAAGCGGCTAATTTAATCACCCATATTTCCAAAACCTAAGTTTTTAGGGTAACTCGGGTAGTATAAGTCTAAAGTTCTGGTCCTATTCTATCATCCTATGTGTACGTCATGTTGGCACACTTCCGTATTTATTTTATATTTCATATCAAACTAAGACAAATCGCTGTCCGTATATCGCAAAGCGACTACTTTAATCAGCCATATTTCCAAAATCTAAGTTTTTACGGTAACTTGGGTGGTATAATACAAAAGTTCTAGTCCTATTCTATCACCCTATGTGTAGGTCATGTTGGAACACTTCCGTATTTATTTTATATTTCATGTAAAACTTAGACAAATCGCTGTCCGCACATCGCAAAGCTACTATTTAATCACTCATTTTTCCAAAAGCTAAGTTTTTACGGTAACTTGTATGGTATAATACAAAAGTTCTGGTCCTATTCTATCACCCTATGTGTACATCATGTTGGAACATTTCCGTATTTATTTTATATTTCATGTAAAACTTAGACAAATCGCTGTCCGCACATCGCAAAGCGACTACTTTAACCACCCATATTTCCAAAACCTAAGTTTTTACGGTAACCTCAATGGTATAATACTATATTTCTGGTTCTATTCTATTACCCTATGTGTACGTCATGTATCCACAGTTCAGTATTTATTTTTATATTTTATATAAAAATTAGAAAAATCCCTCTCCGCACATCACAAAGCTCCTTTTTTAATCACTCATTTTACCAAAACCTAATTTTTTAAGGTAACTTGGGTGGTATAGTACTAAAGTTCTGGTCCTATTCTATCATCCTATGTGTACGCCATGTTGGCACACTTCCGTATTTATTTTATATTTCATGTCAATTTTTGTCAAATCGTTGTCCGCACATCGCAAAGCAACTACTTTAATCACCCATATTTCCAAAACCTAAGTTTTAATGGTAACGAAAGTGGTAAAGTACAAAGGTTCTGGTCCTATTCTATCATCCTATGTGTACGTCATGTTGGCACCTTCCGTATTTATTTTATATTTCATGTCAAACTAAGACAAATCGCTGTCCGCACATCGCATAGCGACTAATTTAATCACCCATATTTCCAAAACCTAAGTTTTTAAGGTAACTCGGGTAGTATAGTTCTAAAGTTCTGGTCCTATTCTATCATCCTATGTGTACATCATGTTGGCACACTTCCGTATTTATTTTATATTTCATGTCAAACTTAGACAAATCGCTGACCGCACATCGCAAAGCGGCTAATTTAATCACCCATATTTCCAAAACCTAGGTTTTTACGGTAACTTGGTTGGTATAATACTAAAGTTCTTGTTCTATTCTATCACCCTATGTGTACCTAATTTTGGCATACTTCCGTATTTATTTTATATTTCATGTCAAACTTAGACAAATCGCTGTCCGCACATCGCAAAGCGACTACTTTAACCACCCATATTTCCAAAACCTTAAGTTTTTATGGTAACTTGGGTGGTATTATACTATATTTCTGGTACTATTCTATCACCGTATTTGTACGTCATGTATCCACATTTCCGTATTTGTATCCACAACGTAATGTATCCCCAGTGGAAGTGTTCCCACATGACGTAAACATATGGTGATAGAATTGGACCAGAACTTTTGTATTATACCACCCAAGTTACCGTAAAAACTTAGATTTTGGAAATATTGGTGGTTAAAGTAGTCTTTTTGCGATGTGCGGACAGCGATTTGTCTAAGTTTGACATGAAATATAAAACAAATACGGAAGTGTGCCATTATGACGTTCACATAGGGTGATAGAATAGGACCAGAACCTTTGTACTTTACCACCCAAGTTACCATAAAAACTTAAGGTTTTGGAAATATGGGTTATTAAATTAGTAGCTTTGCGATGTGCGGCCAGCGATTTGTCTAAGTTTGACATGAAATATGAAATAAATACGGAAGTATGCCAACATTAGGTAAACATAGGGTGATAGAATAGAACAAGAAGTTTAGTATTATACCAACCAAGTTAACGTAAAAACTTAGGTTTTGGAAATATGGGTGATTAAATTAGCCGCTTTGCGATGTGCGGTCAGCGATATGTCTAAGTTTGACATGAAATATAAAATAAATATGGAGATGTGCTAACATTAGGTACACATAGGATGATATAATAGGACCAGAACTTTAGTACTATACCACCCAAGTTACCTTAAAAACTTAGGTTATGGAAAAATGGGTGATTAAAGTAGTCGCTTTGTGATGAGCAGAGTGGGAATTTTCTAGGTTTGACATGAATTATAAAAATAAATACGGAATTTTGGATACATGACGCACAATTAGGGTAATAGAATAGTACCAGAAATATAGTATTATACCATCGAAGTTACCGTAAAAACTTAGGTTTTGGAAATATGGGTTGTTAAAGTAGTCGCTTTGCGATGTGCGGACAGCGATTTGTCTAATTTTGACATGAGATAAAAAATAAATACGGACGTGTGCCAACATGACGTACACATAGGATGATAGAACAGGACAAGAACTTTAGGACTATACCACCCAAGTTAACTTTAAAACTTAGGTTTTGGAAATATGGTTGATTAAAGTAGTCAATTTGCCATGTGCGGACAGCGATTTGTCTAAGTTTTACATGAAACATAAAATAAATACGGAAGTGTGCCAACATGACGTACACATAGGGTGATATAATAGGATCAGAACTTTTGTATTATACAACCCAAGTTACCGTAAAAACTTAGGTTTTGGAAATATGGCTGATTAAAGTAGTCGCTTTGCGATATACGGACAGCGATCTGTCTTAGTTTGAAATGAAATATAAAATAAATACGGAAGTATGCCAACATGACGTACACATAGGATGATAGAATAGGACCAGAACTTTAGAACTATACTACCCGAGTTACCTTAAAAACTTAGGTTTTGGAAAAATGGGTGATTAAAGTAGTCGCTTTGTGATGTGCGGAGAGGGATTTTTCTAAGTTTGACATGAAATATAAAAATAATAACGGAATTGTGGATACATGACGTACACATAGGGTGATAGAATAGGACCAGAAATATAGTATTATACCACCGAAGTTCCGGAAAAACTTAGGTTTTGGAAATATGGGTGGTTAAAGTAGTCGCTTTGCGATGTGCGGACAGCGATTTGTCTAAATTTTACATGATATATAAAATAAATACGGAAGTGTGCCAACATTACGTACACATAGGATGATAGAATAGGACCAGAACTTTTGTACTTTACCACTCAAGTTAATATAAAAACTTAGCTTTTGGAAATATGGGTGATTAAAGTAGTCGCTTTGTGATGTGCGGACAACAATTTGCCTATGTTTTACATGATATATAAAATAAATATGGAAGTCTTCCAACATGACGTACACATAGGGTGATAGAATAGGATCAGAACCTTTGTATTATACCAGCCATGTTACCGTAAAAACTTAGGTTTTGGAAATATGGCTGATTAAAGTAGTCGCTTTGCGATATACGGACAGCGATTTGTCATAGTTTGATATGAAATATAAAATAAATACGGAAGTGGGCCAACATGACTTAAACATAGCATGATAGAATAGGACCAGAACTTTAGAACTATACTACCCGAGTTACCTTAAAAACTTAGGTTTTGGAAATATGGGTGATTAAATTAGCTGCTTTGCGATGTGCGGTCAGCGATTTGTTTGTAGGTTTGACATGAAATATAAAATAAATACGGAAGTATGCCAATATCAGGTACACATAGGGTGATAGAATAGAACCAGAATTTTAGTATTATACCAACCAAGTTACAGTAAAAACCTAGGTTTTTGGAAATATGGGTGATAAAAGTAGCCGCTTTGCGATGTGTGGTCAGCGATTTGCCTAAGTTTGACATGAAATATAAAATAAATACGGAAGTGGGCCAACATGACGTACACATAGGATGATAGAATAGGACCAGAACTTTAGTACTATACCACCCAAGTTACCTAAAAAACTTAGGTTTTGGAAATATGGGTTATTAAAGTAATCGCTTTGCGATATGCGGACAGCGATTAGTCTAAGATTGACATGAAATATAAAAATAAATACGGAATTGTAGATTCATTACGTACACATATGGTGATAGAATAGGACCAGAAATATAGTATTATACCACCGAAGTTATCGTAAAACCTTAGGTTTTGGAAATATGGGCGACTAAAGTAGTCGCTTTGCGATGTGCGGACAGCGATTTGTCTGAGTTTGTAATGAAATGTAAAATAAATACGGAAGTGTGCCAACATTAGGTACACATAGGGTAATAGAATAGACCCAGAACTTTAGTACTATATCAACCAAGTCACCGTAAAACCTTAGGTTTTGGAAATATGGGTGACTAAAGTAGTCGCTTTGCGATGTGCGGACAGCGATTTGTCTGAGTTTGTAATGAAATATATAATATATACGGAAGTGTGCAACATTAGGTACACATAGGATGACAGAATAAAACCAAAACTTTAGTATTATACCAACCAAGCTACCGTAAAAACTTAGGTTTTGGAAATATGCGTGATTAAAGTAGTCGCTTTGCGATGTGCGGACAGCGATTTTTCTTAGATTGAAATGAAATATAAAATAAATACGGAAGAGTGCCAACATGACGTACACATAGGGTGATAGAATAAGACTAGAACTTTTGTATTATACCACCCAAGTTACCGTAAAACCTTAGGTTTTGGAAATATGGCTGATTAAAGTAGTCGCTTTGCGATATACGAACAGCGATTTGTCTTAGTTTGAAATGAAATATAAAATAAATACGGAAGTGTGCCAACATGACATACACATAGGATGATAGAATAGTACCAGAACTTTAGAACTAAACTAAGCGATTCACCTTAAAAACTTGAGTTTTGGAAATATGGGTGATTAAATCAGCCGCTTTCCGATGTGCGGTCAGCGATTTGACTAAGTTTGACAAGAAATATAAAATAAATACGGAAGTGTGCCAACATTAGGTACACGTAGGGTGACAGAATAGAACCAGAACTATAGTATTATACCAACCAAGTTACCGAAAAAACTTAGGTTTTGGAAATATGGGTGATTAAAGTAGTCGCTTTGCGATGTAAGGACAGCGATTTTTCAAAAATTTGACATAATATATGAAATAAATTCGGAAGTTTGCCAATATGACGTAAAAATAGGATGATAGAATAGGACCAGAACTTTTGTACTATACAACCCAAGTTACCTTGAAAACTTAGGTTTTGGAAATATGGGTGATTAAATTAGTCGCTTTGCGATGTGCGGAGAGCGATTTGTCTAAGTTTAACATGCATCATATACATAAATACGGAATTAGGGATACATGACGTAGACATAGGGTGATAAATATAACCAGAAATCTAGTATTATACCACCCAAGTTACCGTAAAAACTTTGTCTAAGTTTGACATGAAATATGAAATAAATACGGAAGTGTGCCAACATTAGGTACACATAGGATGACAGTATAGAACGAGAACTTTAGTATTATACCAACCAAGTTACCGTAAAAACTTAGGTTTTGGAAATATGCGTGATTAAAGTAGTCGCTTTGCGATGTGCGGACAGCGATTTGTCTAGGTTTGACATGAAATATAAAATTAATACGGAAGGATGCCAACATGATGTACACGTAGGATGATAGAATAGGACCAGAACTTTAGTATTATGCCACCAAAGTTACCGTAAAAACTGAGGTTTTCGAATTTGGGTGATTAAAGTAGTCGCTTTGCGATGTGCGGACAGCGATTTTTCAAAATTTGACATAATATATGAAATAAATTCGGAAGTGTGCCAATATGACGTACACATAGGATGATAGAATAGGACCAGAACTTTAGGACTATACCACCCAAGTTACCTTAAAAACTTAGGTTTTGGAAATGTGGGTGAATAATTTAGCCGCTTTGCGATGTGCGGTCAGCGATTTGTCTAGGTTTGACATGAAATATAAAATTAATACGGAAGTGTGCCAACATTAGTTACACATAGGATGACAGAATAGAACGAGAACTTTAGTATTATACCACCAAAGTTACATTAAAAACTTAGGTTTTGGATATATAGGTGATTAAAGTAGTCGCTTTGCGATATGCGGACAGCGATGTGTCTAAGTTTGATATGAAATATAAAAATAAATACGGAATTGTGGATACATTACGTAAACATAGGGTGATATAATAGGACCAGTAATATAGTATTATACCACCGAAGTTACCGTAAAAACTTAGGTTTTGGATATATGGGTGACTAAAGTAGTCGCTTTGCGATGTGCGGACAGCGATTTTTCTAAGTTTGACATGAAATATATAATAAATACGGAAGTGTGCCAACATTAGGTACACATAGGATGACAGAATAGAACGAGAACTTTAGTATTATACCAACCAAGTTACCGTAAAGACTTAGGTTTTGGAAATATGCGTGATTAAAGTAGTCGCTTTGCGATGTGCGGACAGCGATTTGTCTAATTTTGACATGAATTATAAAAATCAATATGGAATTGTGGATACATGACGTGCACACCCGGTGATAGAATAGGACCAGAAATTTAGTATTATACCACCCAAGTTACCGTAAAAACTGAGGTTTTCGAATTTGGGTGATTAAAGTAGTCGCTTTGCGATGTGCGGACAGCGATTTTTCAAAATTTGACATAATATATGAAATAAATTCGGAAGTGTGCCAAATAACGTACACATAGGATGATAGAATAGGACCAGAACTTTAGGACTATACCACCCAAGTTACCTTAAAAACTTAGGTTTTGGAAATGTGGGTGAATAATTTAGCCGCTTTGCGATGTGCGGTCAGCGATTTGTCTAGGTTTGACATGAAATATAAAATTAATACGGAAGGATGCCAACATGATGTACACGTAGGATGATAGAATAGGACCAGAACTTTAGTATTATACCACCAAAGTTACCTTAAAAACTTAGGTTTTGGATATATGGGTGATTAAAGTAGTCGCTTTGCGATATGCGGACAGCGATGTGTCTAAGTTTGATATGAAATATAAAAATAAATACGGAATTGTAGATACATTACGTACATAGGGTGATATAATAGGACCAGTAATATAGTATTATACCACCCAAATTACCTTAAAAACTTAGAATTTGGAAATATGGGTGATTAAAGTAGTCGCTTTGCGATATGCGGACAGTGATTTGTCTAAGTTTTACATGAAATATAAAATAAATACGGAAGTGTGCCAACACTAGGTACACATAGGATGACAGAATAGAACGAGAACTTTAGTATTATACCAACCAAGTTACCGTAAAAACTTAGGTTTTGGAAATATGCGTGATTAATTTAGCCGCTTTGCGATGTGCGGACAGCGATTTTTCAAAATTTGACATAATAAATGAAATAAATTCGGAAGTGTGCCAACATGATGTACACGTAGGATGATAGAATAGGACCAGAACTTTAGTATTATACCACCAAAGTTACCTTAAAAACTTAGGTTTTGGATATATAGGTGATTAAAGTAGTCGCTTTGCGATATGCGGACAGCGATGTGTCTAAGTTTGATATGAAATATAAAAATAAATACGGAATTGTGGATACATTACGTAAACATAGGGTGATATAATAGGACCAGTAATATAGTGTTATACCACCGAAGTTACCGTAAAAACTTAGGTTTTGGATATATGGGTGACTAAAGTAGTCGCTTTGCGATGTGCGGACAGCGATTTGTCTAAGTTTGACATGAAATATAAAATAAATACGGAAGTGTGCCAACATTAGTTACACATAGGATGACAGAATAGAACGAGAACTTTAGTATTATACCAACCAAGTTACCGTAAAAACTTAGGTTTTGGAAATATGCGTGATTAAAGTAGTCGCTTTGCGATGTGCGGACAGCGATTTGTCTAAGTTTGACATGAATTATAAAAATCAATATGGAATTGTGGATACATGACGTGCACATAGGGTGATAGAATAGGACCAGAAATTTAGTATTATACCACCCAAGTTACCGTAAAAACTGAGGTTTTCGAAATATGGGTGATTAAAGTAGTCGCTTTGCGATGTGCGGACAGCGATTTTTCAAAATTTGACATAATATATGAAATAAATTCGGAAGTGTGCCAATATGACGTACACATAGGATGATAGAATAGGACCAGAACTTTAGGACTATACCAACCAAGTTACCTTAAAAACTTAGGTTTTGGAAATGTGGGTGATTAATTTAGCCGCTTTGCGATGTGCGGTCAGCGATTTGTCTAGGTTTGACAAGAAATATAAAATTAATACGGAAGTATGCCACCATGATGTACACGTAGGATGATAGAATAGGACCAGAACTTTAGTATTATACCACCAAAGTTACCTTAAAAACTTAGGTTTTGGATATATAGGTGATTAAAGTAGTCGCTTTGCGATATGCGGACAGCGATGTGTCTAAGTTTGATATGAAATATAAAAATAAATACGGAATTGTGGATACATTACGTAAACATAGGGTGATATAATAGGACCAGTAATATAGTATTATACCACCGAAGTTACCGTAAAAACTTAGGTTTTGGATATATGGGTGACTAAAGTAGTCGCTTTGCGATGTGCGGACAGCGATTTTTTTAAGTTTGACATGAAATATATAATAAATACGGACGTGTGCCAACATTAGGTACACATAGGATGACAGAATAGAACGAGAACTTTAGTATTATACCAACCAAGTTACCGTAAAGACTTAGGTTTTGGAAATATGCGTGATTAAAGTAGTCGCTTTGCGATGTGCGGACAGCGATTTGTCTAATTTTGACATGAATTATAAAAATCAATATGGAATTGTGGATACATGACGTGCACACCCGGTGATAGAATAGGACCAGAAATTTAGTATTATACCACCCAAGTTACCGTAAAAACTGAGGTTTTCGAATTTGGGTGATTAAAGTAGTCGCTTTGCGATGTGCGGACAGCGATTTTTCAAAATTTGACATAATATATGAAATAAATTCGGAAGTGTGCCAAATAACGTACACATAGGATGATAGAATAGGACCAGAACTTTAGGACTATACCACCCAAGTTACCTTAAAAACTTAGGTTTTGGAAATGTGGGTGAATAATTTAGCCGCTTTGCGATGTGCGGTCAGCGATTTGTCTAGGTTTGACATGAAATATAAAATTAATACGGAAGGATGCCAACATGATGTACACGTAGGATGATAGAATAGGACCAGAACTTTAGTATTATACCACCAAAGTTACCTTAAAAACTTAGGTTTTGGATATATGGGTGATTAAAGTAGTCGCTTTGCGATATGCGGACAGCGATGTGTCTAAGTTTGATATGAAATATAAAAATAAATACGGAATTGTAGATACATTACGTAAACATAGGGTGATATAATAGGACCAGTAATATAGTATTATACCACCCAAATTACCTTAAAAACTTAGAATTTGGAAATATGGGTGATTAAAGTAGTCGCTTTGCGATATGCGGACAGTGATTTGTCTAAGTTTTACATGAAATATAAAATAAATACGGAAGTGTGCCAACATTAGGTACACATAGGATGACAGAATAGAACGAGAACTTTAGTATTATACCAACCAAGTTACCGTAAAAACTTAGGTTTTGGAAATATGCGTGATTAATTTAGCCGCTTTGCGATGTGCGGACAGCGATTTTTCAAAATTTGACATAATAAATGAAATAAATTCGGAAGTGTGCCAACATGATGTACACGTAGGATGATAGAATAGGACCAGAACTTTAGTATTATACCACCAAAGTTACCTTAAAAACTTAGGTTTTGGATATATAGGTGATTAAAGTAGTCGCTTTGCGATATGCGGACAGCGATGTGTCTAAGTTTGATATGAAATATAAAAATAAATACGGAATTGTGGATACATTACGTAAACATAGGGTGATATAATAGGACCAGTAATATAGTGTTATACCACCGAAGTTACCGTAAAAACTTAGGTTTTGGATATATGGGTGACTAAAGTAGTCGCTTTGCGATGTGCGGACAGCGATTTGTCTAAGTTTGACATGAAATATAAAATAAATACGGAAGTGTGCCAACATTAGTTACACATAGGATGACAGAATAGAACGAGAACTTTAGTATTATACCAACCAAGTTACCGTAAAAACTTAGGTTTTGGAAATATGCGTGATTAAAGTAGTCGCTTTGCGATGTGCGGACAGCGATTTGTCTAAGTTTGACATGAATTATAAAAATCAATATGGAATTGTGGATACATGACGTGCACATAGGGTGATAGAATAGGACCAGAAATTTAGTATTATACCACCCAAGTTACCGTAAAAACTGAGGTTTTCGAAATATGGGTGATTAAAGTAGTCGCTTTGCGATGTGCGGACAGCGATTTTTCAAAATTTGACATAATATATGAAATAAATTCGGAAGTGTGCCAATATGACGTACACATAGGATGATAGAATAGGACCAGAACTTTAGGACTATACCAACCAAGTTACCTTAAAAACTTAGGTTTTGGAAATGTGGGTGATTAATTTAGCCGCTTTGCGATGTGCGGTCAGCGATTTGTCTAGGTTTGACAAGAAATATAAAATTAATACGGAAGTATGCCACCATGATGTACACGTAGGATGATAGAATAGGACCAGAACTTTAGTATTATACCACCAAAGTTACCTTAAAAACTTAGGTTTTGGATATATAGGTGATTAAAGTAGTCGCTTTGCGATATGCGGACAGCGATGTGTCTAAGTTTGATATGAAATATAAAAATAAATACGGAATTGTGGATACATTACGTAAACATAGGGTGATATAATAGGACCAGTAATATAGTATTATACCACCGAAGTTACCGTAAAAACTTAGGTTTTGGATATATGGGTGACTAAATTAGTCGCTTTGCGATGTGCGGACAGCGATTTTTTTAAGTTTGACATGAAATATATAATAAATACGGAAGTGTGCCAACATTAGGTACACATAGGATGACAGAATAGAACGAGAACTTTAGTATTATACCAACCAAGTTACCGTAAAGACTTAGGTTTTGGAAATATGCGTGATTAAAGTAGTCGCTTTGCGATGTGCGGACAGCGATTTGTCTAATTTTGACATGAATTATAAAAATCAATATGGAATTGTGGATACATGACGTGCACACCCGGTGATAGAATAGGACCAGAAATTTAGTATTATACCACCCAAGTTACCGTAAAAACTGAGGTTTTCGAATTTGGGTGATTAAAGTAGTCGCTTTGCGATATGCGGACAGCGATTTTTCAAAATTTGACATAATATATGAAATAAATTCGGAAGTGTGCCAAATAACGTACACATAGGATGATAGAATAGGACCAGAACTTTAGGACTATACCACCCAAGTTACCTTAAAAACTTAGGTTTTGGAAATGTGGGTGAATAATTTAGCCGCTTTGCGATGTGCGGTCAGCGATTTGTCTAGGTTTGACATGAAATATAAAATTAATACGGAAGGATGCCAACATGATGTACACGTAGGATGATAGAATAGGACCAGAACTTTAGTATTATACCACCAAAGTTACTTTAAAAACTTAGGTTTTGGATATATGGGTGATTAAAGTAGTCGCTTTGCGATATGCGGACAGCGATGTGTCTAAGTTTGATATGAGATATAAAAATAAATACGGAATTGTAGATACATTACGTAAACATAGGGTGATATAATAGGACCAGTAATATAGTATTATACCACCCAAATTACCTTAAAAACTTAGAATTTGGAAATATGGGTGATTAAAGTAGTCGCTTTGCGATATGCGGACAGTGATTTGTCTAAGTTTTACATGAAATATAAAATAAATACGGAAGTGTGCCAACATTAGGTACACATAGGATGACAGAATAGAACGAGAACTTTAGTATTATACCAACCAAGTTACCGTAAAAACTTAGGTTTTGGAAATATGCCTGATTAAAGTAGTCGCTTTGCGATGTGCGGACAGCGATTTGTCTAAGTTTGACATGAATTATAAAAATCAATATGGAATTGTGGATACATGACGTGCACACAGGGTGATAGAATAGGACCAGAAATTTAGTATTATACCACCCAAGTTACCGTAAAAACTGAGGTTTTCGAAATATGGGTGATTAAAGTAGTCGCTTTGCGATGTGCGGACAGCGATTATTCAAAATTTGACATAATAAATGAAATAAATTCGGAAGTGTGCCAACATGATGTACACGTAGGATGATAGAATAGGACCAGAACTTTAGTATTATACCACCAAAGTTACCTTAAAAACTTAGGTTTTGGATATATAGGTGATTAAAGTAGTCGCTTTGCGATATGCGGACAGCGATGTGTCTAAGTTTGATATGAAATATAAAAATAAATACGGAATTGTGGATACATTACGTAAACATAGGGTGATATAATAGGACCAGTAATATAGTGTTATACCACCGAAGTTACCGTAAAAACTTAGGTTTTGGATATATGGGTGACTAAAGTAGTCGCTTTGCGATGTGCGGACAGCGATTTGTCTAAGTTTGACATGAAATATAAAATAAATACGGAAGTTTGCCAACATTAGGTACACATAGGGTGATAGAATAGAACCAGAACTTTAGTATTATACCAACCAAGTTACCGTAAAAACTTAGGTGTTGGAAATATGGGTGATTAAATCAGTGCTTTCCGATGTGCGGTCAGCGATTTGTCTAATTTTGACATGAACTATAAAATAAATACGGAAGTTTGCAAACATTACGTACACATAGGACTATAGAATAGGACCAGAACTTTAGGACTGTAAAACCCAAGTTACCTTAAAAACTTAGGTTTTGGAAATATAGGTATTTACAATAGCCGCTTTGCGATGTTCGGTCAGCGATTTGTCTAGGTTTGACATGAAATATTTAAAAAAATACGGAATTGTGGATACATGACGTGCTCATAGGGTGATTGAATAGGACCAGAAATTTAGCACTATACCAACCAAGTTACCGTAAAAACTTAGGTTTTGGAAATATGGGTGATTAAATTAGCCGCTTTGCGATGTGCGGTCAGCGATTTGTCTAGGTTTGACATGAAATATAAAATAAATACGGAAGAGTGCCAACATGAAGTACACATAGGGTGATAGAATAGGACTAGAACTTTTGTATTATACCACCCAAGTTACCGTAAAAACTTAGGTTTTGGAAATATGGCTGATTAAAGTAGTCGCTTTGCGATATACGAACAGCGATTTGTCTTGGTTTGAAATGAAATATAAAATGAATACGGAAGTGTGCCAACATGACGTACACATAGGATGATAGAATAGGACCAGAACTTTAGTACTATACTAAGCGAGTTACCTTAAAAACCTAAGTTTTGGAAATATGGGTGATTAAATTAGTCGCTTTGCGATGAGCGGACAAAAATTTATCTAAGTATACGGAATTGGGGTTACATGACGTAGACATAAGGTGATAGAATAGAACCAGAAATTTAGTATTATACCACCCAAGTTACCGTAAAAACTTAAGTTTCGGAATTATGGGTGATTAAAATAGCCACTTTGCGATGTGCGGACAGCGATTTGTCTAAGTTTGACATGAAATATAAAATAAATACGTAAGTGTGCCAACATTAGGTACACATTAGGTAATAAAATAGAACCAGAACTTTAGTATTATACCAACCAAGTCACCGTACAAACTTAGGTTTTGGAAATATGGGTGATTAAACCAGCCGCTTTCCGATGTAGGGTCAGCGATTTGTCTAAGTTTGACATGAAATTAAAATAAATACGGAAGTGTGCCAACATTAGGTACACATAGGGTGACAGAATAGGTCCAGAACTTTAGTATTATACCAACCAAGTTACCGTAAAAACTTAAGTTTTAGAAATTTGGGCGATTAAAGTAGTCGCTTTGCGATGTACGGACAGCGATTTTTCAAAGATTGACATAATATATGAAATAAATTCGTAAGTGTGCCGATATGACGTACACATAGGATGATAGAATAGGACCAGAACTTTTGGACTATACCAACCAAGTTACCTTAAAAACTTAGGTTTTGGATATATGGGTGATTAAAATAGTCACTTTGCGATGTTCGGTCAGCGATTTGTCTAGGTAAGAATGAAATATAAAAAAATACGGAAGTGTGCCAACATGACGTACACATCGGATGATAGAATAGAACCTCAACTTTTGTACTATAAAACCCAAGTTACCTTAAAAACTTAGGTTTTGGAAATATGGGTAATTAAATTAGTCGCTTTGCGATGTGCGGACAGCGATTTGTCTAAGTTTAACATGCATTATAAACATAAATACGGAATTGGGGATACATGACGTAGACATAGGGTGATAGAATATAACCAGAAATCTAGTATTATACCACCCAAGTTACCGTAAAAACTTAGGTTTCGGAATTATAGGTGACATAATATATTTGACATAATATTTGACATAATATATGAAATAAATTCGGAAGTGTGCCAATATGACGTACACATAGGATGATAGAATAGGACAAGAACTTTAGGACTCTACCACCCAAGTTACCTTAAAAACTTAGGTTTTGGAAATATGGGTGATTAAAGTAGTCGCTTTGCGTTGTTCGGACAGCGATTTGTCTTAGTTTGAAATGAAATATAAAATAAATACGGAAGTTGCCAACATGACGTACACATAGGATGATAGAATAGGACCAGAACTTTAGAACTATACTACCCGAGTTACCTCAAAGACTTAGGTTTTGGAAATATGGGTGATTAAATTAGTCACTTTGCGATGTGCGGACAGCGATTTGTCTATGTTTGACATGAAATATAAAAATAAATACGGAATTGTGGATACATTACGTACACCTGGGGTGATAGAATAGGACCAAACATTTAGTATTATCCCGCCCAAGTTACCATAAAAACTTAGGTTTTGGAAATATGGGTGATTAAAGTAGTCGCTTTGCGATGTGCGGACAGCGATTTGCCTAAGTTTGATATGAATTATAAAAATCAATATGGAATTGTGGATACATGACGTACAACTGGGGATGATAGAATAGGACCAAAAATTTAGTATTATCCCGCCCAAGTTACCGTAAAAACTGAGGTTTTCGAAATATGGGTGATTAAAGTAATCGCTTTGCTATGTGCGGACAGCGATTTTTCAAAGTTTGACATAATATATGAAATAAATTCGGAAGTGTGCCAATATGACGTACACATAGGATGATAGAATAGAACCAGAACTTTAGGACTATACCACCCAAGTTACCTTAAAAACTTAGGTTTTCGAAATATGGGTGATTAAAGTAGTCGATTTGCGATGTGCGGTCAGCGATTTGTCTAAGTTTGAATGAAATATAAAAAAATACAGAAGTTTGCCAACATGACGTACACATCGGATGATAGAATAGGACCAGAACCTTTGTACTATACAACCCAAGTTACCTTAAAAACTTAGGTTTTGGAAATATGGGTGATTAAAGTAGTCGCTTTGCGATGTGCGGACAGCGATTTGTCTAAGTTTAACATGCATTATAAACATATATACGGAATTGGGGATACATGACGTACACATAGGGTGATAGAATATAACCAGAAATCTTACCACCCAAGATACCGTAAAAACTTAGGTTTTGGAAATATGGGTGATTAATGTAGTCGCTTTGTTACCGTAAAAACTTAGGTTTTGGAAATATGGGTGATTAAAGTAGAAGCCTTGCGATGTGCGGTCAGCGATTTGTCTAAGTTTGACATGAAATATAACATAAATTTGGAGATGTGCTAACATTACGTACACATAGGGTGATAGAATAGAACCAGTACGTTAGTATTATATTAACCAAGTTACCGTAAACAATTAGGTTTTGGAAATATGGGTGGTTAAATTAGCCGCTTTGCGATGTGCGGTCAGCGATTTGTCTTAGTTTGACATGAAATATAAAATAAATACGGAAGTGTGCCAACATGACGTACACATAGGATGATAGAATAGGACCAGAATTTTAGTTCTTTACCACCCTAGTTACCTTAAAAACTTAGGTTTTGGAAATATGGGTGGTTAAATTAGCCGCTTTGCGATGTGCGGTCAGCGAATTATCTTAGTTTGACATGAAATATAAAATAAAGACGGAAGTGTGCTAACAGGACGTACGCATATGATGATAGAATAGGACCAGAACTTTACACTTATACTACTCGAGTTACCTTAAAAACTTAGGTTTTGGAAATATGGGTGATTAAATTAGTCGCTTTGCGATGTGCGGACAGCGATTTGTCTAAGTTTGACATGAAATATAAAGTAAATACGGAAGTATGCCAACATTAGGTACACATAGGGTGATAGAATAGAACAAGAACTTCAGTATTATACCAACCAAGTTACCGTAAAAACTTAGGTTTTGGAAATATGGGTGATTAAATTAGCCGCTTTGCGATGTGCGGTCAGCGATTTGTCTAAGTTTGACATGAAATATAAATTAAATACGGAAGTGTGCTAATATTACGTACACATAGGGTGATAGAATAGAACCAGAACGTTAGTATTATACCAACCAAATTACCGTAAAAACTTAGGTTTTGGAAATATGGGTGGTTAAATTAGCCGCTTTGCGATGTGCCGTCAGCGATTTGTCTTAATTTGACATGAAATATACAATAAATACGGAAGTGTGCCAACATGACGTACACATAGGATGATAGAATAGGACCAGAACTTTAATACTATACCACCCAAGTTACCTTAAAAACTTAGGTTTTGGAAATATGGGTGATTAAAGTAGTTGCTTTGCGATGTGCGGAGAGGGATTTTTCTAAGCTTGACATGAAATTTAAAAAAAATGCGGAAGTGTGGATACATGACGTACACATAGGGTGATAGATTAGGACCAGAAATTTAGTACAATACCACCCAAATTACCGTAAAAACTTAGGTTTTGGAAATATGGCTTATTAAAGTAGTCGCTTTGCGATATACGGACAGCGATTTATCTTAGTTTGAAATGAAATATAAAATAAATACGGAAGTGTGCCAACATTACGTACACTTAGGATGATAGATTAGGACCAGAACTTTAGAACTATACTACCCGAGTTACCTTAAAAACTTAGGTTGTGGAAATATGGGTGGTTAAAGTAGTCGCTTTGCGATGTGCGGACAGCGATTTGTCTAAGTTTGACATGAAATATAAAACAAATACGGAAGTGTGCCAACATGACGTACACATAGGATGATAGAATAGGACCAGAACCTTTGTACTTTACCGACCACGTTACCATTAAAACTTAGGTTTTGGAAATATGGGTGATTAAAGTCGTCACTTTGCGATGTGCGGACAACGATTTGTCAAAGTTTGACATGAAATATAAAATAAATACGGAAGTGTGCTAATATTACGTTCACATAGGGTGATAGAATAGAACCAGAAACTTTGTACTTTACCACCCAAGTTACCATAAAAACTTAAGGTTTTGGAAATATGGGTGATTAAAGTAGTCGCTTTGCGATCTGCGGACAGCGATTTGTCTAAGTTTGACATAAAATATAAAAATAAATACGGAATTGTGGATACATGACGTACAAATACGGTGATAGAACAGTACCAGAAATATAGTATAACACCACCCAAGTTACCATAAAAACTTAAGGTTTTGGAAATATGGGTGGTTAAAGTAGTCGCTTTGCGATGTGCGGTCAGCGATTTGTCTAAGTTTGACATGAAATATAAAATAAATGTGGATATGTGCTAACATTACGAACACATAGGGTGATAGAATAGAACCAGAACGTTACTATTATACCAACCAAGTTACCGTAAAACCTTAGGTTTTGGATATATGGGTGGTTAAATTAGGCGCTTTGCGATGTGCTGTCAGCGATTTGTCTTAGTTTGACTTGAAATATAATATAAATACGGAAGTGTGCCAACATGACGTACACATAGGATGATAGAATAGGACCAGAATTTTAGTTCTATACCACCCAAGTTACCTTAAAAACTTACGTTTTGGAAATAAGGGTGATTAAATTAGTTGCTTTGCGATGTGCGGACAGCGATTTGTCTTAGTTTGACATGAAATATAATATAAATACGGAAGTGTGCCAACATGACGTACACATAGGATGATAGAATAGGACCAGAACCTTTGTTTTTTACCACCCACGTTACCATTAAAACTTAGGTTTTGGAAATATGGGTGATTAAAGTAGTCGCTTTGCGATGTGCGGGCAGCGTTTTGTCTAATTTTGACATTAGATAAAAAATAAATACGGAATTGTGGATACATGACGTGCACATAGGGTAATAGGATAGTACCAGAAATATAGTATTATACCATCGAAGTTACCGTATAAACTTAGGTTTTGGAAATATGGGTGGTTAAAGTAGTAACTTTGCGATGTGTGGACAGCGATTTGTCTAAGTTTGACATGAAATATAAAATAAATACGGAAGTATGCCAACACTAGGTACACATAGGGTGATAGAATAGAACAAGAACTTTCGTATTGTACCAACCAAGTTACCGTAAAAACTTAGGTTTTGGAAATATGGGTGATTAAATTAGCCGCTTTGCGATGTGCGGTCAGCGATTTGTTTAAGTTTGACATGAAATATAAAATAAATACGGAAGTGTGCTAATATTACGTTCACATAGGAAGATAGAATAGGACCAGAACCTTTGTACTTTACCAACCAAGTTACCATAAAAACTTAGGTTTTGGAAATATGGGTGATTAAAGTAGTTGCTTTGCGATGTGCGGAGAGGGATTTTTCTAAGCTTGACATGAAATATAAAAAAAATGCGGAAGTGTGGATACATGACGTACACATAGGGTGATAGATTAGGACCAGAAATTTAGTACAATACCACCCAAATTACCATAAAAACTTAGGTTTTGGAAATATGGCTTATTAAAGTAGTCGCTTTGCGATATACGGACAGCGATTTATCTTAGTTTGAAATGAAATATAAAATAAATACGGAAGTGTGCCAACATTACGTACACTTAGGATGATAGATTAGGACCAGAACTTTAGAACTATACTACCCGAGTTACCTTAAAAACTTAGGTTGTGGAAATATGGGTGGTTAAAGTAGTCGCTTTGCGATGTGCGGACAGCGATTTGTCTAAGTTTGTCATGAAATATAAAACAAATACGGAAGTGTGCCAACATGACGTACACATAGGATGATAGAATAGGACCAGAACCTTTGTACTTTACCGACCACGTTACCATTAAAACTTAGGTTTTGGAAATATGGGTGAGTAAAGTAGTCACTTTGCGATGTGCGGACAACGATTTGTCAAAGTTTGACATGAAATATAAAATAAATACGGAAGTGTGCTAATATTACGTTCACATAGGGTGATAGAATAGAACCAGAAACTTTGTACTTTACCACCCAAGTTACCATAAAAACTTAAGGTTTTGGAAATATGGGTGGTTAAAGTAGTCGCTTTGCGATGTGCGGTCAGCGATTTGTCTAAGTTTGACATGAAATATAAAATAAATGTGGATATGTGCTAACATTAGGAACACATAGGGTGATAGAATAGAACCAGAACGTTACTATTATACCAACCAAGTTACCGTAAAACCTTAGGTTTTGGATATATGGGTGGTTAAATTAGGCGCTTTGCGATGTGCTGTCAGCGATTTGTCTTAGTTTGACTTGAAATATAAAATAAATACGGAAGTGTGCCAACATGGCGTACACATAGGATGATAGAATAGGACCAGAACCTTTGTTTTTTACCACCCACGTTACCATTAAAACTTAGGTTTTGGAAATATGGGTGATTAAAGTAGTCGCTTTGCGATGTGCGGGCAGCGTTTTGTCTAAGTTTGACATAAAATATAAAAATAAATACGGAATTGTGGATACATGACGTGCACATAGGGTAATAGAATAGTACCAGAAATATAGTATTATACCATCGAAGTTACCGTATAAACTTAGGTTTTGGAAATATGGGTGGTTAAAGTAGTCACTTTGCGATGTGTGGACAGCGATTTGTCTAAGTTTGACATGAAATATAAGATAAATACGGAAGTGTGCCAACATGACGTACACAAAGTTTGATAGAATAGGACCGGAACTTTTGTATTATACCACCCAAGTCACCGTAAAAACTTAGGTTTTGGAAATATGGGTGACTAAATTAGCCGCTTTGCGATGTGCGGTCAGCGATTTGTTTAAGTTTGACATGAAATATAAAATAAATACGGAAGTGTGCTAATATTACGTTCACATAGGGTGATAGAATAGGACCAGAACCTTTGTACTTTTCAACCAAGTTACCATAAAAACTTAAGGTTTTGGAAATATGGGTGATTAAAGTAGTCGCTTTGCGATCTGCGGACAGCGATTTGTCTAAATTTGACATAAAATATAAAAATAAATACGGAATTGTGGATACATGACGTACAAATACGGTGATAGAACAGGACCAGAACTTTAGTACTATACCACCCAAGTTACCTTAAAAACTTAGGTTTTGGAAAAATGGGTGATTAAAGTAGTCGCTTTGCGATATACGGACAGCGATTTATCTTAGTTTGAAATGAAATATAAAATAAATACGGAAGTGTGCCAACATTACGTACACTTAGGATGATAGATTAGGACCAGAACTTTAGAACTATACTACCCGAGTTACCTTAAAAACTTAGGTTGTGGAAATATGGGTGGTTAAAGTAGTCGCTTTGCGATGTGCGGACAGCGATTTGTCTAAGTTTGACATGAAATATAAAACAAATACGGAATTGTGCCAACATGACGTACACATAGGATGATAGAATAGGACCAGAACTTTTGTACTTTACCGACCACGTTACCATTAAAACTTAGGTTTTGGAAATATGGGTGATTAAAGTAGTCACTTTGCGATGTGCGGACAACGATTTGTCAAAGTTTGACATGAAATATAAAATGAATACGGAAGTGTGCTAATATTACGTTCACATAGGGTGATAGAATAGAACCAGAAACTTTGTACTTTACCACCCAAGTTACCATAAAAACTTAAGGTTTTGGAAATATGGGTGATTAAAATAGTCACTTTGCGATCTGCGGACAGCGATTTGTCTAAGTTTGACATAAAATATAAAAATAAATACGGAATTGTGGATACATGACGTACAAATACGGTGATAGAACAGTACCAGAAATATAGTATAACACCACCCAAGTTACCATAAAAACTTAAGGATTTGGAAATATGGGTGGTTAAAGTAGTCGCTTTGCGATGTGCGGTCAGCGATTTGTCTAAGTTTGACATTAAATATAAAATAAATGTGGATATGTGCTAACATTAGAAACACATAGGGTGATAGAATAGAACCAGAACGTTACTATTATACCAACCAAGTTACCGTAAAACCTTAGGTTTTGGATATATGGGTGGTTAAATTAGGCGCTTTGCGATGTGCTGTCAGCGATTTGTCTTAGTTTGACTTGAAATATAAAATAAATACGGAAGTGTGCCAACATGACGTACACATAGGATGATAGAATAGGACCAGAACCTTTGTTTTTTACCACCCACGTTACCATTAAAACTTAGGTTTTGGAAATATGGGTGATTAAAGTAGTCGCTTTGCGATGTGCGGGCAGCGTTTTGTCTAATTTTGACATTAGATAAAAAATAAATACGGAATTATGGATACATGACGTGCACATGGGGTAATAGAATAGTACCAGAAATATAGTATTATACCATCGAAGTTACCGTATAAACTTAGGTTTTGGAAATATGGGTGGTTAAAGTAGTCACTTTGCGATGTGTGGACAGCGATTTGTCTAAGTTTGACATGAAATATAAAATAAATACGGAAGTATGCCAACACTAGGTACACATAGGGTGATAGAATAGAACAAGAACTTTCGTATTGTACCAACCAAGTTACCGTAAAAACTTAGGTTTTGGAAATATGGGTGATTAAATTAGCTTCTTTGCGATGTGCGGTCAGCGATTTGTTTAAGTTTGACATGAAATATAAAATAAATACGGAAGTGTGCTAATATTACGTTCACATAGGGTGATAGAATAGGACCAGAACCTTTGTACTTTACAACCAAGTTACCATAAAAACTTAAGGTTTTGGAAATATGGGTTATTAAAGTAGTCGCTTTGCGATCTGCGGACAGCGATTTGTCTAAGTTTGACATAAAATATAAAAATAAATACGGAATTGTGGATACATGACGTACAAATACGGTGATAGAACAGGACCAGAACTTTAGTACTATACCACCCAAGTTACCTTAAAAACTTAGGTTTTGGAAAAATGGGTGATTAAAGTAGTCGCTTTGTGATGAGCGGAGAGGGATTTTTCTAAGTTTGACATGAAATATAAAAATAAATACGCAATTGTGGATACATGACGTACACATAGGGTAATAGAATAGTACCAGATATATATTATTATACCATCGAAGTTACCGTAAAAACTTAGGTTTTGGAAATATGGGTGGTTAAAGTAGTCGCTTTGCGATGTGCGGACAGCGATTTGTCTAAGTTTGACATGAAATATAAAACAAATACGGAAGTGTGCCAATATGACGAACACATAGGGTGATAGAATAGGACCAGAACCTTTGTACTTTACCACCCAAGTTACCATAAAAACTTAAGGTTTTGGAAATATGGGTGATTAAAGTAGTCGCTTTGCGATCTGCGGACAGCGATTTGTCTAAGTTTGACATGAAATATAAAAATAAATACGGAATTGTGGATACATGACGTACAAATACAGTGATAGAACAGTACCAGAAATATAGTATAATACCACCCAAGTTACCATAAAAACTTAAGGTTTTGGAAATATGGGTGGTTAAAGTAGTCGCTTTGCGATGTGCGGACAGCGATTTGTCTAAGTTTGACATGAAATATAAAATAAATGTGGATATGTGCTAACATTACGTACACATAGGGTGATAGAATAGAACCAGAACGTTAGTATTATACCAACCAAGTTACCGTAAAAACTTAGGTTTTGGAAATATGGGTGGTTAAATTAGGCGCTTTGCGATGTGCGGTCAGCGATTTGTCTTAGTTTGACATGAAATATAAAATAAATACGGAAGTGTGCCAACATGACGTACACATAGGATGATAGAATAGGACCAGAATATTAGTTCTCTACCACCCAAGTTACATTAAACACTTACGTTTTGGAAATATGGGTGATTAAATTAGTTGCTTTGCGATGTGCGGACAGCGATTTGTCTAAGTTTGACATGAAATATAAAATAAATACGGAAGTATGCCAACACTACGTACACATAGGGTGATAGAATAGAACAAGAACTTTCGTATTGTACCAACCAAGTTACCGTAAAAACTTAGGTTTTGGAAATATGGGTGATTAAATTAGCCGCTTTGCGATGTGCGGTCAGCGATTTGTCTAAGTTTGACATGAAATATAAGATAAATACGGAAGTGTTCTAATATTACGTTCACATAGGGTGATAGAATAGAACCAGAATGTTAGTATTATACCAACCAAGTTACCGTAAAAACTTAGGTTTTGGAAATATGGGTGGTTAAATTAGCCGCTTTGCGTTGTTCGGTCAGCGATTTGTCTAAGTTTGTCATGAAATATAAAACAAATACGGAAGTGTGCCAATATGACGTACACATAGGGTGGTAGAATAGGACCAGAACCTTTGTTCTTTACCACCCACGTTACCATTAAAACTTAGGTTTTGGAAATATGGGTGATTAAAGTAGTCGCTTTGCGATGTGCGGGCAGCGTTTTGTCTAATTTTGACATTAGATAAAAAATAAATACGGAATTGTGGATACATGACGTGCACATAGGGTAATAGAATAGTACCAGAAATATAGTATTATACCATCGAAGTTACCGTATAAACTTAGGTTTTGGAAATATGGGTGGTTAAAGTAGTCACTTTGCGATGTGTGGACAGCGATTTGTCTAAGTTTGACATGAAATATAAAATAAATACGGAAGTATGCCAACACTAGGTACACATAGGGTGATAGAATAGAACAAGAACTTTCGTATTGTACCAACCAAGTTACCGTAAAAACTTAGGTTTTGGAAATATGGGTGATTAAATTAGCCGCTTTGCGATGTGCGGTCAGCGATTTGTTTAAGTTTGACATGAAATATAAAATAAATACGGAAGTGTGCTAATATTACGTTCACATAGTGTGATAGAATAGGACCAGAACCTTTGTACTTTACAACCAAGTTACCATAAAAACTTAAGGTTTTGGAAATATGGGTGATTAAAGTAGTCGCTTTGCGATCTGCGGACAGCGATTTGTCTAAGTTTGACATAAAATATAAAAATAAATACGGAATTGTGGATACATGACGTACAAATACGGTGATAGAACAGGACCAGAACTTTAGTACTATACCACCCAAGTTACCTTAAAAACTTAGGTTTTGGAAAAATGGGTGATTAAAGTAGTCGCTTTGTGATGAGCGGAGAGGGATTTTTCTAAGTTTGACATGAAATATAAAAATAAATACGCAATTGTGGATACATGACGTACACATAGGGTAATAGAATAGTACCAGATATATATTATTATACCATCGAAGTTACCGTAAAAACTTAGGTTTTGGAAATATGGGTGGTTAAAGTAGTCGCTTTGCGATGTGCGGACAGCGATTTGTCTAAGTTTGACATGAAATATAAAACAAATACGGAAGTGTGCCAATATGACGAACACATAGGGTGATAGAATAGGACCAGAACCTTTGTACTTTACCACCCAAGTTACCATAAAAACTTAAGGTTTTGGAAATATGGGTGATTAAAGTAGTCGCTTTGCGATCTGCGGACAGCGATTTGTCTAAGTTTGACATAAAATATAAAAATAAATACGGAATTGTGGATACATGACGTACAAATACGGTGATAGAACAGTACCAGAAATATAGTATAACACCACCCAAGTTACCATAAAAACTTAAGGTTTTGGAAATATGGGTGGTTAAAGTAGTCGCTTTGCGATGTGTGGTCAGCGATTTGTCTAAGTTTGACATGAAATATAAAATAAATGTGGATATGTGCTAACATTACGAACACATAGGGTGATAGAATAGAACCAGAACGTTACTATTATACCAACCAAGTTACCGTAAAACCTTAGGTTTTGGATATATGGGTGGTTAAATTAGGCGCTTTGCGATGTGCTGTCAGCGATTTGTCTTAGTTTGACTTGAAATATAAAATAAATACGGAAGTGTGCCAACATGACGTACACATAGGATGATAGAATAGGACCAGAATTTTAGTTCTATACCACCCAAGTTACCTTAAAAACTTACGTTTTGGAAATTTGGGTGATTAAATTAGTTACTTTGCGATGTGCGGACAGCGATTTGTCTTAGTTTGACATGAAATATAATATAAATACGGAAGTGTGCCAACATGACGTACACATAGGATGATAGAATAGGACCAGAACCTTTGTTTTTTACCACCCACGTTACCATTAAAACTTAGGTTTTGGAAATATGGGTGATTAAAGTAGTCGCTTTGCGATGTGCGGGCAGCGTTTTGTCTAATTTTGACATTAGATAAAAAATAAATACGGAATTGTGGATACATGACGTGCACATAGGGTAATAGAATAGTACCAGAAATATAGTATTATACCATCGAAGTTACCGTATAAACTTAGGTTTTGGAAATATGGGTGGTTAAAGTAGTCACTTTGCGATGTTTGGACAGCGATTTGTCTACGTTTGACATGAAATATAAAATAAATACGGAAGTATGCCAACACTAGGTACACATAGGGTGATAGATTAGAACAAGAACTTTCGTATTGTACCAACCAAGTTACCGTAAAAACTTAGGTTTTGGAAATATGGGTGATTAAATAAGCCGCTTTGCGATGTGCGGTCAGCGATTTGTTTAAGTTTGACATGAAATATAAAATAAATACGGAAGTGTGCTAATATTACGTTCACATAGGGTGATAGAATAGGACCAGAACCTTTGTACTTTACCAACCAAGTTACCATAAAAACTTAGGTTTTGGAAATATGGGTGATTAAAGTAGTTGCTTTGCGATGTGCGGAGAGGGATTTTTCTAAGCTTGACATGAAATATAAAAAAAATGCGGAAGTGTGGCTACATGACGTACACATAGGGTGATAGATTAGGACCAGAAATTTAGTACAATACCACCCAAATTACCGTAAAAACTTAGGTTTTGGAAATATGGCTTATTAAAGTAGTCGCTTTGCGATATACGGACAGCGATTTATCTTAGTTTGAAATGAAATATAAAATAAATACGGAAGTGTGCCAACATTACGTACACTTAGGATGATAGATTAGGACCAGAACTTTAGAACTATACTACCCGAGTTACCTTAAAAACTTAGGTTGTGGAAATATGGGTGGTTAAAGTAGTCGCTTTGCGATGTGCGGACAGCGATTTGTCTAAGTTTGACATGAAATATAAAACAAATACGGAAGTGTGCCAACATGACGTACACATAGGATGATAGAATAGGACCAGAACCTTTGTACTTTACCGACCACGTTACCATTAAAACTTAGGTTTTGGAAATATGGGTGATTAAAGTAGTCACTTTGCGATGTGCGGACAACGATTTGTCAAAGTTTGACATGAAATATAAAATAAATACGGAAGTGTGCTAATATTACGTTCACATAGGGTGATAGAATAGAACCAGAAACTTTGTACTTTACCACCCAAGTTACCATAAAAACTTAAGGTTTTGGAAATATGGGTGATTAAAGTAGTCGCTTTGCGATCTGCGGACAGCGATTTGTCTAAGTTTGACATAAAATATAAAAATAAATACGGAATTGTGGATACATGACGTACAAATACGGTGATAGAACAGTACCAGAAATATAGTATAACACCACCCAAGTTACCATAAAAACTTAAGGTTTTGGAAATATGGGTGGTTAAAGTAGTCGCTTTGCGATGTGCGGTCAGCGATTTGTCTAAGTTTGACATTAAATATAAAATAAATGTGGATATGTGCTAACATTAGAAACACATAGGGTGATAGAATAGAACCAGAACGTTACTATTATACCAACCAAGTTACCGTAAAACCTTAGGTTTTGGATATATGGGTGGTTAAATTAGGCGCTTTGCGATGTGCTGTCAGCGATTTGTCTTAATTTGACTTGAAATATAAAATAAATACGGAAGTGTGCCAACATGACGTACACATAGGATGATAGAATAGGACCAGAACCTTTGTTTTTTACCACCCACGTTACCATTAAAACTTAGGTTTTGGAAATATGGGTGATTAAAGTAGTCGCTTTGCGATGTGCGGGCAGCGTTTTGTCTAATTTTGACATTAGATAAAAAATAAATACGGAATTGTGGATACATGACGTGCACATAGGGTAATAGAATAGTACCAGAAATATAGTATTATACCATCGAAGTTACCGTATAAACTTAGGTTTTGGAAATATGGGTGGTTAAAGTAGTCACTTTGCGATGTGTGGACAGCGATTTGTCTAAGTTTGACATGAAATATAAAATATATACGGAAGTATGCCAACACTAGGTACACATAGGGTGATAGAATAGAACAAGAACTTTCGTATTGTACCAACCAAGTTACCGTAAAAACTTAGGTTTTGGAAATATGGGTGATTAAATTAGCCGCTTTGCGATGTGCGGTCAGCGATTTGTTTAAGTTTGACATGAAATATAAAATAAATACGGAAGTGTGCTAATATTACGTTCACATAGGGTGATAGAATAGGACCAGAACCTTTGTACTTTACAACCAAGTTACCATAAAAACTTAAGGTTTTGGAAATATGGGTTATTAAAGTAGTCGCTTTGCGATCTGCGGACAGCGATTTGTCTAAGTTTGACATAAAATATAAAAATAAATACGGAATTGTGGATACATGACGTACAAATACGGTGATAGAACAGGACCAGAACTTTAGTACTATACCACCCAAGTTACCTTAAAAACTTAGGTTTTGAAAAAATGGGTGATTAAAGTAGTCGCTTTGTGATGAGCGGAGAGGGATTTTTCTAAGTTTGACATGAAATATAAAAATAAATACGCAATTGTGGATACATGACGTACACATAGGGTAATAGAATAGTACCAGATATATATTATTATACCATCGAAATTACCGTAAAAACTTAGGTTTTGGAAATATGGGTGGTTAAAGTAGTCGCTTTGCGATGTGCGGACAGCGATTTGTCTAAGTTTGACATGAAATATAAAACAAATACGGAAGTGTGCCAATATGACGAACACATAGGGTGATAGAATAGGACCAGAACCTTTGTACTTTACCACCCAAGTTACCATAAAAACTTAAGGTTTTGGAAATATGGGTGATTAATGTAGTCGCTTTGCGATCTGCGGACAGCGATTTGTCTAAGTTTGACATGAAATATAAAAATAAATACGGAATTGTCGATACATGACGTACAAATACAGTGATAGAACAGTACCAGAAATATAGTATAATACCACCCAAGTTACCATAAAAACTTAAGGTTTTGGAAATATGGGTGGTTAAAGTAGTCGCTTTGCGATGTGCGGACAGCGATTTGTCTAAGTTTGACATGAAATATAAAATAAATGTGGATATGTGCAATCATTACGTACACATAGGGTGATAGAATAGAACCAGAACGTTAGTATTATACCAACCAAGTGACCGTAAAAACTTAGGTTTTGGAAATATGGGTGGTTAAATTAGGCGCTATGCGATGTGCTGTCAGCGATTTGTCTTAGTTTGACATGAAATATAAAATAAATACGGAAGTGTGCCAACATGACGTACACATAGGATGATAGAATAGGACCAAAACCTTTGTTCTTTACCACCCACGTTACCATTAAAACTTAGGTTTTGGAAATATGGGTGATTAAAGTAGTCGTTTTGCGATGTGCGGGCAGCGTTTTGTCTAATTTTGACATTAGATAAAAAATAAATACGGAATTGTGGATATTGACGTGCATATAGGGTAACAGAATAGTACCAGAAATATAGTATTATACCATCGAAGTTACCGTAAAAACTTAGGTTTTGGAAATATGGGTGGTTAAAGTAGTCGCTTTGCGATGTGCGGACAGCGATTTGTCTAAGTTTGACATGAAATATAAAATAAATACGGAAGTATGCCAACACTACGTACACATAGGGTGATAGAATAGAACAAGAACATTCGTATTGTACCAACCAAGTTACCGTAAAAACTTAGGTTTTGGAAATATGGGTGATTAAATTAGCCGCTTTGCGATGTGCGGTCAGCGATTTGTCTAAGTTTGACATGAAATATAAAATAAATACGGAAGTGTGCTAATATTACGTTCACATAGGGTGATAGAATAGAACCAGAATGTTAGTATTATACCAACCAAGTTACCGTAAATACTTAGGTTTTGGAAATATGGGTGGTTAAATTAGCCGCTTTGCGTTGTGCGGTCAGCGATTTGTCTAAGTTTGACATGAAATATAAAACAAATACGGAAGTGTGCCAATATGACGTACACATAGGGTGGTAGAATAGGACCAGAACCTTTGTTCTTTACCACCCACGTTACCATTAAAACTTAGGTTTTGGAAATATGGGTGATTAAAGTAGTCGCTTTGCGATGTGCGGGCAGCGTTTTGTCTAATTTTGACATTAGATAAAAAATAAATACGGAATTGTGGATACATGACGTGCACATAGGGTAATAGAATAGTACCAGAAATATAGTATTATACCATCGAAGTTACCGTATAAACTTAGGTTTTGGAAATATGGGTGGTTAAAGTAGTCACTTTGCGATGTGTGGACAGCGATTTGTCTAAGTTTGACATGAAATATAAAATAAATACGGAAGTATGCCAACACTAGGTACACATAGGGTGATAGAATAGAACAAGAACTTTCGTATTGTATCAACCAAGTTACCGTAAAAACCTAGGTTTTGGAAATATGGGTGATTAAATTAGCCGATTTGCGATGTGCGGTCAGCGATTTGTTTAAGTTTGACATGAAATATAAAATAAATACGGAAGTGTGCTAATATTACGTTCACATAGGGTGATAGAATAGGACCAGAACCTTTGTACTTTACCACCCAAGTTACCGTAAAAACTTAGGTTTTGGAAATATGGGTGATTAAATTAGCCGCTTTGCGATGTGCGGTCAGCGATTTGTTTAAGTTTGACATGAAATATAAAATAAATACGGAAGTGTGCTAATATTACGTTTACATAGGGTGATAGAATAGGACCAGAACCTTTGTACTTTACCAACCAAGTTACCATAAAAACTTAAGGTTTTGGAAATATGGGTGATTAAAGTAGTCGCTTTGCGATCTGCGGACAGCGATTTGTCTAAGTTTGACATAAAATATAAAAATAAATACGGAATTGTGGATACATGACGTACAAATACGGTGATAGAACAGAACCAGAACATTAGTACTATACCACCCAAGTTAACTTAAAAACTTAGGTTTTGGAAAAATGGGTGATTAAAGTAGTCGCTTTGTGATGAGCGGAGAGGGATTATTCTAAGTTTGACATGATATATAAAAATAAATACGCAATTGTGGATACATGACGTACACATAGGGTAATAGAATAGTACCAGATATATATTATTATACCATCGAAGTTACCGTAAAAACTTAGGTTTTGGAAATATTGGTGGTTAAAGTAGTCGCTTTGCGATGTGCGGACAGCGATTTGTCTAAGTTTGACATGAAATATAAAACAAATACGGAAGTGTGCCAATATGACGTACACATAGGGTGGTAGAATAGGACCAGAACCTTTGTACTTTACCACCCAAGTTACCATAAAAACTTAAGGTTTTGGAATTATGGGTGATTAAAGTTGTCGCTTTGCGATCTGCGGACAGCGATTTGTCTAGGTTTGACATAAAATATAAAAATAAATACGGAATTGTGGATACATGACGTACAAATACGGTGATAGAACAGTACCAGAAATATAGTTTAACACCACCCAATTTACCATAAAAACTTAAGGTTTTGGAAATATGGGTGGTTAAAGTTGTCGCTTTGCGATGTGCGGACAGCGATTTGTCTAAGTTTGACATGAAATATAAAATAAATACGGAAGTGTGCCAACATGACGTACACATAGGATGATAGAATAGGACCAGAATTTTAGTTCTATACCACCCAAGTTACATTAAACACTTACGTTTTGGAAATATGGGTGATTAAATTAGTTGCTTTGCGATGTGCGGACAGCGATTTGTCTAAGTTTGACATGAAATATAAAATAAATACGGAAGTATGCCAACACTACGTACACATAGGGTGATAGAATAGAACAAGAACTTTCGTATTGTACCAACCAAGTTACCGTAAAAACTTAGGTTTTGGAAATATGGGTGATTAAATTAGCCGCTTTGCGATGTGCGGTCAGCGATTTGTCTAAGTTTGACATGAAATATAAAATAAATACGGAAGTGTTCTAATATTACGTTCACATAGGGTGATAGAATAGAACCAGAATGTTAGTATTATACCAACCAAGTTACCGTAAAAACTTAGGTTTTGGAAATATGGGTGGTTAAATTAGCCGCTTTGCGTTGTTCGGTCAGCGATTTGTCTAAGTTTGACATGAAATATAAAACAAATACGGAGGTGTGCCAATATGACGTACACATAGGGTGGTAGAATAGGACCAGAACCTTTGTTCCTTACCACCCACGTTACCATTAAAACTTAGGTTTTGGAAATATGGGTGATTAAAATAGTCGCTTTGCGATGTGCGGGCAGCGTTTTGTCTAATTTTGACATTAGATAAAAAATAAATACGGAACTGTGGATACATGACCTGCACATAGGGTAATAGAATAGTACCAGAAATATAGTATTATACCATCGAAGTTACCGTATAAACTTAGGTTTTGGAAATATGGGTGGTTAAAGTAGTCACTTTGCGATGTGTGGACAGCGATTTGTCTTAGTTTGACATGAAATATACAATAAATACGGAAGTGTGCCAACATGACGTACACATAGGATGATAGAATAGGACCAGAACTTTAGTACTATACCACCCAAGTTACCTTAAAAACTTAGGTTTTGGAAATATGGCTTATTAAAGTAGTCGCTTTGCGATATACGGACAGCGATTTATCTTAGTTTGAAATGAAATATAAAATAAATACGGAAGTGTGCCAACATTACGTACACATAGGATGATAGATTAGGACCAGAACTTTAGAACTATACTACCCGAGTTACCTTAAAAACGTAGGTTGTGGAAATATGGTTGGTTAAAGTAGTCGCTTTGCGATGTGCGGACAGCGATTTGTCTAAGTTTGACATGAAATATAAAACAAATACGGAAGTGTGCCAACATGACGTACACATAGGATGATAGAATAGGACAAGAACCTTTGTACTTTACCGACCACGTTACCATTAAAACTTAGGTTTTGGAAATATGGGTGATTAAAGTAGTCACTTTGCGATGTGCGGACAACGATTTGTCTGAGTTTTACATGAAATATAAAAAAAATACGGAATTGTGGATACATGACGTACAAATACAGTGATAGAACAGTACCAGAAATATAGTATGACACCACCCAAGTTACCATAAAAACTTAAGGTTTTGGAAATATGGGTGGTTAAAGTAGTCGCTTTGCGATGTGCGGACAGCGATTTGTCTAAGTTTGACATGAAATATAAAATAAATGTGGATATGTGCTAACATTACGTACACATAGGGCGATAGAATAGAACCAGAACGTTAGTATTATACCAACCAAGTTACTGTAAAAACTTAGGTTTTGGAAATATGGGTGGTTAAATTAGGCGCTTTGCGATGTGCGGTCAGCGATTTGTCTAAGTTTTACATGAAATATAAAATAAATGTGGATATGTGCTAACATTACGTACACATAGGGCGATAGAATAGAACCAGAACGTTAGTATTATACCAACCAAGTTACCGTAAAAACTTAGGTTTTGGAAATATGGGTGGTTAAATTAGGCGCTTTGCGATGTGCGGTCAGCGATTTGTCTTAGTTTGACATGAAATATAAAATAAATACGGAAGTGTGCCAACATGACGTACACATAGGATGATAGAATAGGACCAGAATTTTAGTTCTATACCACCCAAGTTACCTTAAAAACTTACGTTTTGTACGTTTTGGAAATATGGGTGATTAAATTAGTTGCTTTGCGATGTGCGGACAGCGATTTGTCTTAGTTTGACATGAAATATAAAATAAATACGGAAGTGTGCCAACATGACGTACACATAGGATGATAGAATAGGACCAAAACCTTTGTTCTTTACCACCCACGTTACCATTAAAACTTAGGTTTTGGAAATATGGGTGATTAAAGTAGTCGCTTTGCGATGTGAGGGCAGCGTTTTGTCTAATTTTGACATTAGATAAAAAATAAATACGGAATTGTGGATATTGACGTGCACATAGGGTAATAGAATAGTACCAGAAATATAGTATTATACCATCGAAGTTACCGTAAAAACTTAGGTTTTGGAAATATGGGTGGTTAAAGTAGGCGCTTTGCGATGTGCGGTCAGCGATTTGTCTTAGTTTGACATGAAATATAAAATAAATACGGACGTGTGCTAACAGGACGTACGCATATGATGATAGAATAGGACCAGAACTTTAGAACTATACTACCCGAGTTACCTTAAAAACTTAGGTTTTGGAAATATGGGTGATTAAATTAGTCGCTTTGCGATGTGCGGACAGCGATTTGTCTAAGTTTGACATGAAATATAAAATAAATACAGAAGTATGCCAACATTAGGTACACATAGGGTGATAGAATAGAACAAGAACTTTAGAACTATACTACCCGAGTTACCTTAAAAACTTAGGTTGTGGAAATATGGGTGGTTAAAGTAGTCGCTTTGCGATGTGCGGACAGCGATTTGTCTAAGTTTGACATGAAATATAAAACAAATACGGAAGTGTGCCAACATGACGTACACATAGGATGATAGAATAGGACCAGAACCTTTGTACTTTACCGACCACGTTACCATTAAAACTTAGGTTTTGGAAATATGGGTGATTAAAGTAGTCACTTTGCGATGTGCGGACAACGATTTGTCTGAGTTTTACATGAAATATAAAAAAATACGGAATTGTGGATACATGACGTACAAATACAGTGATAGAACAGTACCAGAAATATAGTATGACACCACCCAAGTTACCATAAAAACTTAAGGTTTTGGAAATATGGGTGGTTAAAGTAGTCGCTTTGCGATGTGCGGACAGCGATTTGTCTAAGTTTGACATGAAATATAAAATAAATACGGAAGTATACCAACCTTAGGTACACATAGGGTGATAGAATAGTATAAGAACTTAAGTATAATACCAACCAAGTAACTGTAAAAACTTAGGTTTTGGAAATATGGGTGGTTAAATTAGGCGCTTTGCGATGTGCGGTCAGCGATTTGTCTTAGTTTGACATGAAATATAAAATAAATACGGAAGTGTGCCAACATGACGTACACATAGGATGATAGAATAGGACCAGAATTTTAGTTCTATACCACCCAAGTTACCTTAAAAACTTACGTTTTGTACGTTTTGGAAATATGGGTGATTAAATTAGTTGCTTTGCGATGTGCGGACAGCGATTTGTCTTAGTTTGACATGAAATATAAAATAAATACGGAAGTGTCCCAACATGACGTACACATAGGATGATAGAATAGGACCAAAACCTTTGTTCTTTACCACCCACGTTACCATTAAAACTTAGGTTTTGGAAATATGGGTGATTAAAGTAGTCGCTTTGCGATGTGAGGGCAGCGTTTTGTCTAATTTTGACATTAGATAAAAAATAAATACGGAATTGTGCATATTGACGTGCACATAGGGTAATAGAATAGTACCAGAAATATAGTATTATACCATCGAAGTTACCGTAAAAACTTAGGTTTTGGAAATATGGGTGGTTAAAGTAGGCGCTTTGCGATGTGCGGTCAGCGATTTGTCTAAGTTTGACATGAAATATAAAATAAATGTGGATATGTGCTAACATTACGTACACATAGGGCGATAGAATAGAACCAGAACGTTAGTATTATACCAACCAAGTTACCGTAAAAACTTAGGTTTTGGAAATATGGGTGGTTAAATTAGGCGCTTTGCGATGTGCGGTCAGCGATTTGTCTTAGTTTGACATGAAATATAAAATAAATACGGAAGTGTGCCAACATGACGTACACATAGGATGATAGAATAGGACCAGAATTTTAGTTCTATACCACCCAAGTTACCTTAAAAACTTACGTTTTGTACGTTTTGGAAATATGGGTGATTAAATTAGTTGCTTTGCGATGTGCGGACAGCGATTTGTCTTAGTTTGACATGAAATATAAAATAAATACGGAAGTGTGCCAACATGACGTACACATAGGATGATAGAATAAGACCAAAACCTTTGTTCTTTACCACCCACGTTACCATTAAAACTTAGGTTTTGGAAATATGGGTGATTAAAGTAGTCGCTTTGCGATGTGAGGGCAGCGTTTTGTCTAATTTTGACATTAGATAAAAAATAAATACGGAATTGTGGATATTGACGTGCACATAGGGTAATAGAATAGTACCAGAAATATAGTATTATACCATCGAAGTTACCGTAAAAACTTAGGTTTTGGAAATATGGGTGGTTAAATTAGGCGCTTTGCGATGTGCGGTCAGCGATTTGTCTTAGTTTGACATGAAATATAAAATAAATACGGACGTGTGCTAACAGGACGTACGCATATGATGATAGAATAGGACCAGAACTTTAGAACTATACTACCCGAGTTACCTTAAAAACTTAGGTTTTGGAAATATGGGTGATTAAATTAGTCGCTTTGCGATGTGCAGACAGCGATTTGTCTAAGTTTGACATGAAATATAAAATAAATACGGAAGTATGCCAACATTAGGTACACATAGGGTGATAGAATAGAACAAGAACTTTAGAACTATACTACCCGAGTTACCTTAAAAACTTAGGTTGTGGAAATATGGGTGGTTAAAGTAGTCGCTTTGCGATGTGCGGACAGCGATTTGTCTAAGTTTGACATGAAATATAAAACAAATACGGAAGTGTGCCAACATGACGTACACATAGGATGATAGAATAGGACCAGAACCTTTGTACTTTACCGACCACGTTACCATTAAAACTTAGGTTTTGGAAATATGGGTGATTAAAGTAGTCACTTTGCGATGTGCGGACAACGATTTGTCTGAGTTTTACATGAAATATAAAAAAAATACGGAATTGTGGATACATGACGTACAAATACAGTGATAGAACAGTACCAGAAATATAGTATGACACCACCCAAGTTACCATAAAAACTTAAGGTTTTGGAAATATGGGTGGTTAAAGTAGTCGCTTTGCGATGTGCGGACAGCGATTTGTCTAAGTTTGACATGAAATATAAAATAAATACGGAAGTATGCCAACCTTAGGTACACATAGGGTGATAGAATAGTATAAGAACTTAAGTATAATACCAACCAAGTAACTGTAAAAACTTAGGTTTTGGAAATATGGGTGGTTAAATTAGGCGCTTTGCGATGTGCGGTCAGCGATTTGTCTTAGTTTGACATGAAATATAAAATAAATACGGAAGTGTGCCAACATGACGTACACATAGGATGATAGAATAGGACCAGAATTTTAGTTCTATACCACCCAAGTTACCTTAAAAACTTACGTTTTGTACGTTTTTGAAATATGGGTGATTAAATTAGTTGCTTTGCGATGTGCGGACAGCGATTTGTCTTAGTTTGACATGAAATATAAAATAAATACGGAAGTGTGCCAACATGACGTACACATAGGATGATAGAATAGGACCAAAACCTTTGTTCTTTACCACCCACGTTACCATTAAAACTTAGGTTTTGGAAATATGGGTGATTAAAGTAGTCGCTTTGCGATGTGAGGGCAGCGTTTTGTCTAATTTTGACATTAGATAAAAAATAAATACGGAATTGTGGATATTGACGTGCACATAGGGTAATAGAATAGTACCAGAAATATAGTATTATACCATCGAAGTTACCGTAAAAACTTAGGTTTTGGAAATATGGGTGGTTAAAGTAGTCGCTTTGCGATGTGCGGACAGCGATTTGTCTAAGTTTGACATGAAATATAAAATAAATACGGAAGTATGCCAACACTACGTACACATAGGGTGATAGAATAGAACAAGAACTTTCGTATTGTACCAACTAAGGTACCATAAAAACTTAGGTTTTGGAAATATGGGTGATTAAATTAGCCGCTTTGCGTTGTGCGGTCAGCGATTTGTCTAAGTTTGACATGAAATATAAAATAAATACGGAAGTGTGCTAATATTACGTTCACATAGGGTGATAGAATAGAACCAGAACGTTAGTATTATACCAACCAAGTTACCGTAAAAACTTAGGTTTTGGAAATATGGGTGGTTAAATTAGCCGCTTTGCGTTGTGCGGTCAGCGATTTGTCTTAGTTTGACATGAAATATAAAATAAATACGGAAGTGTGCCAACATGACGTACACATAGGATGATAGAATAGGACCAAAACCTTTGTTCTTTACCACCCACGTTACCATTAAAACTTAGGTTTTGGAAATATGGGTGATTAAAGTAGTCGCTTTGCGATGTGAGGGCAGCGTTTTGTCTAATTTTGACATTAGATAAAAAATAAATACGGAATTGTGGATATTGACGTGCACATAGGGTAATAGAATAGTACCAGAAATATAGTATTATACCATCGAAGTTACCGTAAAAACTTAGGTTTTGGAAATATGGGTGATTAAAGTAGTCGCTTTGCGATCTGCGGACAGCGATTTGTCTAGGTTTGACATAAAATATAAAAATAAATACAGAATTGTGGATACATGACGTACAAATACGGTGATAGAACAGTACCAGAAATATAGTTTAACACCACCCAAGTTACCATAAAAACTTAAGGTTTTGGAAATATGGGTGGTTAAAGTAGTCGCTTTGTGATGTGCGGACAGCGATTTGTCTAAGTTTGACATGAAATATAAAATAAATGTGGATATATGCTAACATTACGTACACATAGGGTGATAGAATAGAACCAGAACGTTAGTATTATACCAACCAAGTTACCGTAAAAACTTAGGTTTTGGAAATATGGGTGGTTAAATTAGGCGCTTTGCGATGTGCGGTCAGCGATTTGTCTTAGTTTGACATGAAATATAAAATAAATACGGAAGTGTGCCAACATGACGTACACATAGGATGATAGAATAGGACCAGAATTTTAGTTCTATACCACCCAAGTTACATTAAAAACTTACGTTTTGGAAATATGGGTGATTAAATTAGTTGCTTTGCGATGTGCGGACAGCGATTTGTCTTAGTTTGACATGAAATATAAAATAAATACGGAAGTGTGCCAACATGACGTACACATAAGATGATAGAATAGGACCAGAACCTTTGTTCTTTACCACCCACGTTACCATTAAAACTTAGGTTTTGGAAATATGGGTGATTAAAGTAGTCGCTTTGCGATGTGCGGGCAGCGTTTTGTCCAATTTTGACATTAGATAAAAAATAAATACGGAATTGTGGATACATGACGTGCACATAGGGTAATAGAATAGTACCAGAAATATAGTATTATACCATCGAAGTTACCGTAAAAACTTAGGTTTTGGAAATATGGGTGGTTAAAGTAGTCGCTTTGCGATGTGCGGACAGCGATTTGTCTAAGTTTGACATGAAATATAAAATAAATACGGAAGTGTGCCAACACTAGGTACACATAGGGTGATAGAATAGAACAAGAACTTTCGTATTGTACCAACCAAGTTACCGTAAAAACTTAGGTTTTGGAAATATGGGTTATTAAATTAGCCGCTTTGCGATGTGCGGACAGCGATTTGTCTAAGCTTGACATGAAATATAAAACAAATACGGAAGTGTGCCAATATGACGTACACATAGGGTGATAGAATAGGACCAGAACCTTTGTACTTTACCACCCAAGTTACCATAAAAACTTAAGGTTTTTGAAATATGGGTGATTAAAGTAGTCGCTTTGTGATCTGCGGTAAGCGATTTGTCTAAGTTTGACATAAAATATAAAAATAAATACGGAATTGTGGATACATGACGTACGAATACGGTGATAGAACAGTACCAGAAATATAGTATAATACCACCCAAGTTACCATAAAAACTTAAGGTTTTGGAAATATGGGTGGTTAAAGTAGTCGCTTTGCGATGTGCGGACAGCGATTTGTCTAAGTTTGACATGAAATATAAAATAAATACGGAAGTATGCCAACATTAGGTACACATAGGGTGATAGAATAGAACAAGAACTTTAGTATTATACCAACCAAGTTACCGTAAAAACTTAGGTTTTGGAAATATGGGTGATTAAATTAGCCGCTTTGCGATGTGCGGTCAGCGATTTGTCTAAGTTTGACATGAAATATAAAATAAATGTGGATATGTGCTAACATTACGTACACATAGGGTGATAGAATAAAACCAGAACGTTAGTATTATACCAACCAAGTTACCATAAAAACTTAGGTTTAGGAAATATGGGTGGTTAAATTAGGCACTTTGCGATGTGCGGTCAGCGTTTTGTCTTAGTTTGACATGACGTACACATAGGATGATAGAATAGGACCAGAATTTTAGTTCTATACCACCCAAGTTACCTTAAAAACTTACGTTTTGTACGTTTTGGAAATATGGGTGATTAAATTAGTTGCTTTGCGATGTGCGGACAGCGATTTGTCTTAGTTTGACATGATATATAAAATAAATACGGAAGTGTGCCAACAAGACGTACACATAGGATGATAGAATAGGACCAGAAGCTTTGTTCTTTACCACCCACGTTACCATTAAAACTTAGGTTTTGGAAATATGGGTGATTAAAGTAGTCGCTTTGCGATGTGCGGGCAGCGTTTTGTCTAAGTTTGACATGAAATATAAAATAAATACGGAAGTGTGCCATCACTAGGTACACATAGGGTGATAGAATAGAACAAGAACTTTCGTATTGTACCAACCAAGTTACCGTAAAAACTTAGGTTTTGGAAATATGGGTGATTAAATTAGCCGCTTTGCGATGTGCGGTCAGCGATTTGTCTAAGTTTGACAGGAAATATAAAATAAATACGGAAGTGTGCCATCACTAGGTACACATAGGGTGATAGAATAGAACCAGAACGTTAGTATTATACCAACCAAGTTACCGTAAAAACTTAGGTTTTGGAAATATGGGTGGTTAAATTAGCCGCTTTGCGATGTGCGGACAGCGATTTGTCTAAGCTTGACATGAAATATAAAACAAATACGGAAGTTTGCCAATATGACGTACACATAGGGTGATAGAATAGGACCAGAACCTTTGTACTTTACCACCCAAGTTACCATAAAAACTTAAGGTTTTGGAAATGTGGGTGGTTAAAGTAGTCGCTTTGCGATGTGCGGACAGCGATTTGTCTAAGTTTGACATGAAATATAAAATAATACGGAAGTATGCCAACATTGGGTACACATAGGGTGATAGAATAGAACCAGAACGTTAGTATTATACCAACCAAGTTACCGTAAAAACCTAGGTTTTGGAAATATGGGTAGTTAAATTAGGCGCTTTGCGATGTGCGGTCAGCGATTTGTCTTAGTTTGACATGAAATATAAAATAAATACGGAAGTGTGCCAACATGACGTACACATAGGATGATAGAATAGGACCAGAATTTTAGTTCTATACCACCCAAGTTACCTTAAAAACTTACGTTTTGTACGTTTTGGAAATATGGGTGATTAAATTAGTTGCTTTGCGATGTGCGGACAGCGATTTGTCTTAGTTTGACATGAAATATAAAATAAATACGGAAGTGTGCCAACATGACGTACACATAGGATGATAGAATAGGACCAAAACCTTTGTTCTTTACCACCCACGTTACCATTAAAACTTAGGTTTTGGAAATATGGGTGATTAAAGTAGTCGCTTTGCGATGTGAGGGCAGCGTTTTGTCTAATTTTGACATTAGATAAAAAATAAATACGGAATTGTGGATATTGACGTGCACATAGGGTAATAGAATAGTACCAGAAATATAGTATTATACCATCGAAGTTACCGTAAAAACTTAGGTTTTGGAAATATGGGTGGTTAAAGTAGTTGCTTTGCGATATGCGGACAGCGATTTGTCTAAGTTTGACATGAAATATAAAATAAATACGGAAGTATGCCAACACTACGTACACATAGGGTGATAGAATAGAACAAGAACTTTCGTATTGTACCAACCAAGGTACCGTAAAAACTTAGGTTTTGGAAATATGGGTGATTAAATTAGCCGCTTTGCGATGTGCGGTCAGCGATTTGTCTAAGTTTGACATGAAATATAAAATAAATACGGAAGTGTGCTAATATTACGTTCACATAGGGTGATAGAATAGAACCAGAAAGTTAGTATTATACCAACTAAGTTACCGTAAAAACTTAGGTTTTGGAAATATGAGCGGTTAAATTAGCCGCTTTGCGTTGTGCAGTCAGCGATTTGTCTAAGTTTGACATGAAATATAAAACAAATACGGAAGTGTGCCAATATGACGTACACATAGGGTGGTAGAATAGGACCAGAACCTTTGTACTTTACCACCCAAGTTACCATAAAAACTTAAGGTTTTGGAAATATGGGTGATTAAAGTAGTCGCTTTGCGATCTGCGGACAGCGATTTGTCTAGGTTTGACATAGAATATAAAAATAAATACGGAATTGTGGATACATGACGTACAAATACGGTGATAGAACAGTACCAGAAATATAGTTTAACACCACCCAAGTTACCATAAAAACTTAAGGTTTTGGAAATATGGGTGGTTAAAGTAGTCGCTTTGCGATGTGCGGACAGCGATTTGTCTAAGTTTGACATGAAATATAAAATAAATGTGGATATGTGCTAACATTACGTACACATAGGGTGATAGAATAGAACCAGAACGTTAGTATTATACCAACCAAGTTACCGTAAAAACTTAGGTTTTGGAAATATGGGTGGTTAAATTAGGCGCTTTGCGATGTGCGGTCACTGATTTGTCTTAGTTTGACATGAAATATAAAATAAATACGGAAGTGTGCCAACATGACGTACACATAGGATGATAGAATAGGACCAGAATTTTAGTTCTATACCACCCAAGTTACATTAAAAACATACGTTTTGGAAATATGGGTGATTAAATTAGTTGCTTTGCGATGTGCGGACAGCAATTTGTCTTAGTTTGACATGAAATATAAAATAAATACGTAAGTGTGCCAACATGACGTACACATAAGATGATAGAATAGGACCAGAACCTTTGTTCTTTACCACCCACGTTACCATTAAAACTTAGGTTTTGGAAATATGGGTGATTAAAGTAGTCGCTTTGCGATGTGCGGGCAGCGTTTTGTCTAATTTTGACATTAGATAAAAAATAAATACGGAATTGTGGATACATGACTTGCACATAGGGTAATAGAATAGTACCAGAAATATAGTATTATACCATCGAAGTTACCGTAAAAACTTAGGTTTTGGAAATATGGGTGGTTAAAGTAGTCGCTTTGCGATGTGCGGACAGCGATTTGTCTAAGTTTGACATGAAATATAAAATAAATACGGAAGTGTGCCAACACTAGGTACACATAGGGTGATAGAATAGAACAAGAACTTTCGTATTGTACCAACCAAGTTACCGTAAAAACTTAGGTTTTGGAAATATGGGTGATTAAATTAGCCGCTTTGCGATGTGCGGTCAGCGATTTGTCTAAGTTTGACAGGAAATAAAAAATAAATACGGAAGTGTGCTAATATTACGTTCACATAGGGTGATAGAATAGAACCAGAACGTTAGTATTATACCAACCAAGTTACCGTAAAAACTTAGGTTTTGGAAATGTGGGTGGATAAATTAGCCGCTTTGCGATGTGCGGACAGCGATTTGTCTTAGCTTGACATGAAATATAAAACAAATACGGAAGTGTGCCAATATGACGTACACATAGGGTGATAGAATAGGACCAGAACCTTTGTACTTTACCACCCAAGTTACCATAAAAACTTAAGGTTTTTGAAATATGGGTGATTAAAGTAGTCGCTTTGTGATCTGCGGTAAGCGATTTGTCTAAGTTTGACATAAAATATAAAAATAAATACAGAATTGTGGACACATGACGTACGAATACGGTGATAGAACAGTACCAGATATATAGTATAATACCACCCAAGTTACCATAAAAACTTCAGGTTTTGGAAATATGGGTGGTTAAAGTAGTCGCTTTGCGATGTGCGGACGGCGATTTGTCTAAGTTTGACATGAAATATAAAATAAATACGGAAGTATGCCAACATTAGGTACACATAGGGTGATAGAATAGAACAAGAACTTTAGTATTATACCAACCAAGTTACCGTAAAAACTTAGGTTTTGGAAATATGGGTGATTAAATTAGCCGCTTTGCGATGTGCGGTCAGCGATTTGTCTAAGTTTGACATGAAATATAAAATAAATGTGGATATGTGCTAACATTACGTACACATAGGGTGATAGAATAGAACCAGAACGTTAGTATTATTTCAACCAAGTTACCATAAAAACTTAGGTTTAGGAAATATGGGTGGTTAAATTAGGCGCTTTGCGATGTGCGGTCAGCGTTTTGTCTTAGTTTGACATGACGTACACATAGGATGATAGAATAGGACCAGAAATTTAGTTCTATACCACCCAAGTTACCTAAAAAACTTACGTTTTGTACGTTTTGGAAATATGGGTGATTAAATTAGTTGCTTTGCGATGTACGGACAGCGATTTGTCTTAGTTTGACATGATATATAAAATAAATACGGAAGTGTGCCAACATGACGTACACATAGGATGATAGAATAGGACCAGAAGCTTTGTTCTTTACCACCCACGTTACCATTAAAACTTAGGTTTTGGAAATATGGGTGATTAAAGTAGTCGCTTTGCGATGTGCGGGCAGCGTTTTGTCTAAGTTTGACATGAAATATAAAATAAATACGGAATTGTGGATACATACGTGCACATAGGGTAATAGAATAGTACCAGAAATATAGTATTATACCATCGAAGTTACCGTAAAAACTTAGGTTTTCGAAATATGGGTGGTTAAAGTAGTCGCTTTGCGATGTGCGGACAGCGATTTGTCTAAGTTTGACAGGAAATATAAAATAAATACGGAAGTGTGCTAATATTACGTTCACATAGGGTGATAGAATAGAACCAGAACGTTAGTATTATACCAACCAAGTTACCGTAAAAACTTAGGTTTTGGAAATATGGGTGGTTAAATTAGCCGCTTTGCGATGTGCGGACAGCGATTTGTCTAAGCTTGACATGAAATATAAAACAAATACGGAAGTTTGCCAATATGACGTACTCATAGGGTGATAGAATAGGACCAGAACCTTTGTACTTTACCACCCAAGTTACCATAAAAACTTAAGGTTTTTGAAATATGGAAGATTAAAGTAGTCGCTTTGTTATCTGCGGTAAGCGATTTGTCTAAGTTTGACATAAAATATAAAAATAAATACGGAATTGTGGATACATGACGTACGAATACGGTGATAGAACAGTACCAGAAATATAGTATAATACCACCCAAGTTACCATAAAAACTTAAGGTTTTGGAAATATGGGTGGTTAAAGTAGTCGCTTTGCGATGTGCGGACAGCGATTTGTCTAAGTTTGACATGAAATATAAAATAAATACGGAAGTATGCCAACATTAGGTACACATAGGGTGATAGAATAGAACAAGAACTTTAGTATTATACCAACCAAGTTACCGTAAAAACTTAGGTTTTGGAAATATGGGTGATTAAATTAGCCGCTTTGCGATGTGCGGTCAGCGATTTGTCTAAGTTTGACATGAAATATAAAATAAATGTGGATATGTGCTAACATTACGTACACATAGGGTGATAGAATAGAACCAGAACGTTAGTATTATACCAACCAAGTTACCATAAAATCTTAGGTTTAGGAAATATGGGTGGTTAAATTAGGCGCTTTGCGATGTGCGGTCAGCGTTTTGTCTTAGTTTGACATGACTTACACATAGGATGATAGAATAGGACCAGAATTTTAGTTCTATACCACCCACGTTACCTTAAAAACTTACGTTTTGTACGTTTTGGAAATATGGGTGGTTAAATTAGTTGCTTTGCGATGTGCGGACAGCGATTTGTCTTAGTTTGACATGATATATAAAATAAATACGGAAGTGTGCCAACATGACGTACACATAGGATGATAGAATAGGACCAGAACCTTTGTTCTTTACCACCAACGTTACCATTAAAACTTAGGTTTTGGAAATATGGGTGATTAAAGTAGTCGCTTTGCGATGTGCGGGCAGCGTTTTGTCAAATTTTGACATTAGATAAAAAATAAATACGGAATTGTGGATACATACGTGCACATAGGGTAATAGAATAGTACCAGAAATATAGTATTATACCATCGAAGTTACCGTAAAAACTTAGGTTTTGGAAATATGGGTGGTTAAATTAGCCGCTTTGCGATGTGCGGTCAGCGATTTGTCTTAGTTTGACATGAAATATAAAATAAATACGGTAGTGTGCCAACATTACGTACACATAGGATGATAGAATAGGACCAGACTTTAGTACTATACCATCGAAGTTACCGTAAAACCTAGGTTTTGGAAATATGGGTAGTTAAAGTAGTCGCTTTGCGTTGTGCGGACAGCGATTTGTCTAAGTTTTACATGATATATAAGATAAATACGGAAGTGTGCAAATATTGCGTACACATAGGATGATAGAATAGGACCAGAACTTTAGTACTATACCACCCAAGTTACCTTAACAACTTAGTTTTTGGAAAAATGGGTGCTTAAATAGTCGCTTTGCGATGTGCGGACAGCGATTTGTCTAAGTTTGACATGATTTATAAAATAAATACGGAAGTGTGCCAACATGACGTACACATAGGATGATAGAATAGGACCAGAACTTTTGTACTATACCACTCAAGTTACCATAAAAACGTAGCTTTTGGAAATATGGGTGATTTCATTAGTCGCTTTGCGATATGCGGACAACGATTTGTGAAAGTTTGACATGAAATATAAAATAAATACGGAAGTGTGCCAACATGACGTACACATAGGATGATAGAATAGGACCAGAACTTAAGTACTATACCACCCAAGTTACTAAAATAGTTATAATACTAAAGTTCTGGTCCTATTCTATCACCCTATGTGTACGTCATGTATCCATACTTCCGTATTTATTTTTATATTTCATGTCAAACTTAGTTGGTATAATACTAAAGTTCTGGTTCTATTCTATCACCCTATGTGTACCTAATGTTGGCACACTTCCGTATTTATTTTATATTTCATGTCAAACTTAGACAAATCGCTGTCCGCACATCGCAAAGCGACTACTTTTATCACTTATATTTCCAAAACCTTAAGTTTTTATGCTAACTTGGGTGGTAAAGTACAAAGGTTCTAGTCCTATTCTATCACCCTATTATGTACGTCATTTTGGCACACTTCCGAATTTATTTCATATATTATGTCAAACTTTGAAAATTCGTTGTCCGCACATCGCAAAGCGACTACTTAATCAACCATATTTCCAAAACCTAAGTTTTTACGGTAACTTGGGTGGTATAGTACAAAGGTTCTCGTCCTATTCTATTATCCGATGTGTATGTCATGTTTGCACACTTCCATATTTTTTTTTATTTCATTCAACTTAGACAAATCGCTGACCGCACATCGCAAAGCGATTAACTTAATCACCCATATTTTCGAAACATAAGTTTTATGGTAACTTGGGTGGTATAGTACAAAGGTTCTCGTCCTATTCTATTATCCGATGTGTATGTCATGTTGGCACACTTCCATATTTTTTTATATTTCATTCAAACTTAGACAAATCGCTGACCACACATCGCAAAGCGGCTACTTTTCTCACCCATATTTCCAAAACCTAAGTTTTTACGTAACTTGGGTGGTATAATACTAAAGTTCTGGTTGTATTCTATCACCCTATGTATACCTAATATTGGCATACTTCCGTATTTATTTTATATTTCATGTCAAATCTAAACAAATCGCAGACCGCACATCGCAAAGCGGATAATTTAATTACCCATATTTCCAAAACCTAACTTTTTACGGTAACTTGGGCGGTTTATTACTAAATTTCTGGTCCTATTCTATCACCCCAGGTGTATAGTAGGCGCGTTTTGAAGATTCGCCCCCCCAGAACAGGTAGAAGGACAGTCCTAATCCCCTGTTGACAAACAATGCCTTAGTGCCTTTGTTACGGGCGGCCGGCCGGGACTCTCTGCATCCGCCTGAAATTCCGGTTACTGGCATAACAATATATATCGCAATATTTGAGGTGCAAGTTACGCGGCATTTTCTTGGAATGCAGGCGGGTGAACCATCAGCACAACGGTGGCCACCCCTAACAAAGGCTTTGTTTGATAACAGGGGATTAGGACAGTCCGTCTACCTGTTTTGGGGGGGGCGAATCTTCAAAACGTGGCTACTATAAGTCATGTATCCACAATTCCGTATTTATTTTTTATCTCATGTCAAAATTAGACAAAACGCTGTCCGCACATCGCAAAGCCACTACTTTAATCAACCATATTTCCAAAACCTAAGTTTTTACGGTAACTTGGGTGGTATAGGACAAAGGTTCTCGTCCTATTCTATTATCCTATGTGTATGTCATGTTTGCACACTTCCATATTTTTTTATATTTCATTCAAACTTAGACAAATCGCTGACCGCACATCGCAAAGCGACTAATTTAATCACCCATATTTTCGAAACCTAAGTTTTTATAGTAACTTTGGTGGTATAGTACAAAGGTTCGCGTCCTATTCTATTATCCGATGGGTATGTCATGTTGGCACACTTCCATATTTTTTTATATTTCATTCAAACTTGGACAAATCGCTGACCGCACATCGCAAAACGACTAATTTAATCACACATATTTTCGAAACCTAAGTTTTTATGGTAACTTGGGTTGTATAGTACAAAGGTTCTCGTCCTATTCTATTACCTGATGTGTATGTCATGTTGGCATACATCCGTATTTATTTTATATTTCATGTCAAACTTAGACATATCGCTGTCCGCACATCGCAAATCGACTACTTTAATCACCCATATTTCCAAAACCTAAGTTTTTACGGTAACTTCGGTGGTAAAGTACAAAGGTTCTGGTCCTATTCTATCACCCTATGTTTACGTCATATATCGCTGACTACTTTAATCACCAATATTTCCAAAACCTAAGTTTTTACGGTAACTTGGGTGGTATAATACAAAGGTTCTGGTCCTATTCTATCACCCTATGTGTACGTCATGTTGGCACTCTTCCGTATTTATTTTATATTTTATGTAAAACTTATACAAAACGCTGACCGCACATCGCATAGCCACTACTTTAATCACCAATATTTCCAAAACCTAAGTTTTTACGGTAACTTGAGTGGTATAATAAAAATTTCTGGTCCTATTCTATCACCCTATGTGCACGTCATGTATCCACAATTCCATATTGATTTTTATAATTCATGTCAAACTTAGACAAATCGCAGTCCGCACATCGCAAAGCGACTACTTTAATCACCCATATTTCCAAAACCTAAGTTTTTAAGGTAACTTGGGTGGTATAATACAAAAGTTCCAGTCCTATTCTATCACCCTATGTGTACGTCATGTTGGCACACTTCCGTAATTATTTTATATTTCATGTAAAACTTAGACAAAACGCTGTCCGCAAATCGCAAGCCACTACTTTAATAACCAATATTTCCAAAACCTAAGTTTTTACAGTAAACTGAAAGGTATAGTACTAAATTTCTGGTCCTATTCTATCACCCTATGTGTACGTCATGTTGGCACACTTCCGTATTTATTTTATATTTCATGTCAAACTTAGACAAATCACTGACCGCACATCGCAAGGCGGCTAATTTAATCACCCATATTTCCAAAACCTGAGTTTTTACGGTAACTTTGGTGGTATAGTACTAATGTTCTGGTCCTATTCTATCACCCTATGTGTACGTCATGTATCCACAATTCCGGATATATTTTTATATTTCATGTCAAACGTAGACAAATCGCTGTCCGTACATCGCAAAGCGACTACTTTAATCAACCATATTTTCAAAACCTAAGTTTTTACGGTAACTTGGTTGGTATAATACTAAAGTTCTGGTTCTATTCTATCACCCTATGTGTACCTAATGTTGGAACACTTCCGTATTTATTTTATATTTCATATCAAACCTAGACAAATCGCTGACCGCACATCGCAAAGCGGCTAATTTAATCACCCATATTTCCAAAACCTAAGTTCTTACGGTAACTTTGGTGGTATAATACTAAATTTCTGGTCCTATTCAATCACCCTATTTTTACGTTATGTATCCAAAATTCCGTATTTATTTTTATATTTCATGTCAAACTTAGACAAAACGCAGTCCACACATCGCTAAGCAACTACTTTAATCACCCATATTTCCAAAACCTAAGTTTTTAAGGTAACTTGGGTGGTATTGTACTAAAGTTCTGGTTCTCTTCTATCACCCTATGTGTACCTAATGTTGGCACACTTCCATACTTTTTTTTATATTTCATGTCTAACTTAGACAAATCGCACTCCACACATCGCAAAGCGACTACTTTAATCACCCATATTTCCAAAACCTTAAGTTTTTATGGTAACTTGGGTGGTAAAGTACAAAGGTTCTGGTCCTATTCTATCACCCTATGTTTACGTCATATTGGCACACTTCCGAATTAATTTCATATATTATGTCAATCTTTGAAAAATCGTTGTCCGCACATCGCAAAGCGACTACTTTAATCAACCATAATTCCAAATCCTAAGTTTTTATGGTAACTTTGGTGGTATAGTACAAAGGTTCTCGTCCTATTCTATTATCTGATGTGTAGGTCATGTTGGCACACTTACATATTTTTTATATATCATTCAATTTTAGACAAATCATTGACCGCACATCGCAAATCGACTACTTTAATCACCCATATTTCCAAAACCTAAGTTTTTACGGTAACTTCGGTGGTATAAAACTATATTTCTGGTACTATTTTATCACCCTATGTGTACGTCATGTATCCACAATTCCGTATTTATTTTTATATTTCATGTCAAACTTAGAAAAATCCCTCTCCGCACATCGCAAAGCAACTACTTTAATCACCCATATTTCCAAAACCTAGGTTTTTACGGTAACTTGGGTGGTATAATACTAAAGTTCTGGTCCTATTCTATCACCCTATGTTTTCGTCATGTTGGCACACATCCGTATTTATTTTATATTTCATGTAAAACTTAGAAAAATCCCTCTCCGCATATCGCAAAGCGACTACTTTAATCAGCAATATTTCCAAAACCTAAGTTTTTACGGTAACTTGGGTGGTATAATACAATGGTTCTGGTCCTATTCTATCACCCTATGTGTACGTCATGTTGGCACACATCCGTATTTATTTTATATTTCATGTAAAACTTAGAAAAATCCCTCTCCGCATATCGCAAAACGGCTAATTTAATCACCCATAATTCCAAAACCTAAGTTCTTACGGTATTTTTCGTGGTATAATACTAAATTTCTGGTCCTATTCTATTACCCTATGTGTACTTCAAGTATCCACACTTCCGTATTTATTTTTATATTTCATGTCAAACTTAGACAAATCGCAGTCCGCACATTGCAAAGCGACTACTTTAATCACCCATATTTCCAAAACCTAAGTTTTTACGGTAACTTCGGTGGTATAATACTATATTTCTGGTACTGTTCTATCACCCTATGTGTACGTCATGTATCCACAATTCCGTATTTATTTTTATATTTCATGTCAAAATTAGACAAATCGCTGTCCGCACATCACAAAGCGACTACTTTAATTACCCATATTTCCAAAACCTTAAGTTTTTATGCTAACTTGGGTGGTAAAGTTCAAAGGTTCTAGTCCTATTCTATCACCCTATGTGTACGCCATTTTGGCACACTTCCGAATTTATTTCATATATTATGTCAAACTTTGAAAAATCGTTGTCCGCACATTGCAAAGCGACTACTTTAATCAACCATATTTCCAAAACCTAAGTTTTTACGGTAACTTGGGTGGTATAGTACAAATAAAAGGTTCTCGTCCTATTCTATTATCCGATGTGTATGTCATGTTGGCACACTTCCATATTTTTTTATATTTCATTCAAACTTAGACAAATCGCTGACCACACATGGCAAAGCGGCTACTTTTATCACCCATATTTCCAAAACCTAAGTTTTTACGTAACTTGGGTGGTATAATACTAAAGTTCTGGTTGTATTCTATCACCCTATGTGTGCCTAATATTGGCATACTTCCGTATTTATTTTATATTTCATGTCAAACCTAAACAAATTGCAGACCGCACATCGCAAAGCGGATAATTTAATCACCCATATTTCCAAAACCTAAGTTTTTACGTAACTTGGGTGGTATAATACTAAAGTTCTGGTTGTATTCTATCACCCTATGTGTGCCTAATATTGGCACACTTCCGTATTTATTTTATATTTCATTTCAAACTAAGACAAATAGCTGTCCGTATATCGCAAAGCGACTACTTTAATCACCCATATTTCCAAAACCTAAGTTTTAACGGTAACTTGGGTGGTATGATACAAAAGTTCCGGTCCTATTCTATCACCCTATGTGTACGTCATGTTGGCACACATCCGTATTTATTTTATATTTCATGTAAAACTTAGACAAAACGCTGTCCGCACATCACAAAGCCACTACTTTAATCACCAATATTTCCAAAACCTAAGTTTTTACGGTAACTTGAGTGGTATAATAAAAATTTCTGGTCCTATTCTATCACCCTATGTGCACGTCATGTATCCACAATTCCATATTGATTTTTATAATTCATGTCAAACTTAGACAAATCGCAGTCCGCACATCGCAAAGCGACTTCTTTAATCACCCATATTTCCAAAACCAAAGTTTTAACAGTAACTTGGGTGGTATAATACAAAAGTTCCGGTCCTATTCTATCCCCCTATGTGTACGTCATGTTGGCACACTTCCGTATTTATTTTATATTTCATGTCAAACTTAGACAAATCGCAGTCCGCACATTGCAAAGCGACTACTTTAATCACCCATATTTCCAAAACCTAAGTTTTTACGGTAATTTGGGAGGTATAGTACTAAATTTCTGGTCCTATTCTATCACCCTATGTGAACGTCATGTATCCTCACTTCCGTATTTTTTTATATTTCATGTCAAACTTAGAAAAATCCCTCTCCGCACATCGCAAAGCAACTACTTTAATCACCCATATTTCGAAAACCTAAGTTTTTACGGTAACTTGTTTGGTATAATACTAAAGTTCTGGTTCTATTCTATCACCCTATGTGTACGTAATGTTAGCACACTTCCGTATTTATTTTATATTTCATGTCAAACTTAGACAAATCGCTGACCGCACATCGCAAGGCGGCTAATTTAATCGACCATATTTATAAAACCTAAGTTTTTACGGTAACTTGGTTGGTATAATACTTAAGATCTGGTACTATTCTATCACCCTATGTGTACGTCATGTATCCACAATTCCGTATTTATTTTTATATTTCATGTCAAACTTAGACAAATCGCACTCCACACATCGCTAAGCAACTACTTTAATCACCCATATTTCCAAAACCTAAGTTTTTAACGTAACTTGAGTGGTATAGTACTAAAGTTCTGGTCTTATTCTATCAACCTATGTGTACGTAATGTTGGCAAACTTCAGTATTTATTTTATATTTTATGTCAAACTTAGTCAAATCGCTGACCGCACATCGCAAAGCGGCTAATTAAATCACCCATATTTCCAAAACCTAAGTTTTTACGGTAACTTGGTTGGTATAATACTTAAGTTCTGGTTCTATTCTATCACCCTATGTGTACCTAATGTTGGCACACTTTTGTATTTATTTTATATTTCATGTCAAACTTAGACAAATCGCTGACCGCACATCGCAAGGCGGCTAATTTAATCACCCATATTTCCAAAACCTAAGTTTTTAAGGTAACCTAGGTTGTATTGTACTAAAGTTCTGGTTCTATTCTATCACCCTATGTGTACCTAATGTTGGCACACTTCCATATTTTTTTATATTTCATGTCAAACTTAGACAAATCGCTGTCAGCACATCGCAAAGCGACTACTTTAACCACACATATTTCCAAAGCCTAAGTTTTTACGGTAACTTCGGTGGTATAATACTATATTTATGTTACTATTCTATCACCCTATGTGTACGTCATGTATCCACAATTCCGTATTTATCTTTACATTTCATGTCAAACTTAGACAAATCGCTGTCCGCACATCGCAAAGCGACTACTTTAATCACCCATATTTTCAAAACCTAAATTTTTAAGGTAACTTGGGTGGTATAGTGCTAAAGTTCTGGTCCTATTCTATCACCTAATGTGTACGTCATGTATCCACAAATCCGTATTTATTTTTACATTTCATGTCAAATTTAGACAAATCGTTGTCCGCACATCGCAAAGCGGTTAATTTAATCACCCACATTTTCAAAACTTAAATTTTTAATGTGATTTGAGTGGTATATTACTAAAGTTCTGATCCTATTCTATCATCCTATGTGTACGTCATGTTGGCACACTTCCGTATTTATTTTATATTTTATGTCAAACTTAGTCAAATCGCTGACCGCACATCGCAAAGCGGCTAATTTAATCACCCATATTTCCAAAACCTAAGTTTTTACGGTAACTTGGGTGGTATAATACTAAAGTTCTGGTCCTATTCTATCACCCTATGTTTTCGTCATGTTGCCACACTTCCGTATTTATTTTATATTTCATGTCTAAGTCTGGCGGATCTCTGTCCACTCATCGCGAAGCGACTAATTTAATCACCTATATTTATAAAACCTAAATTTTTGCGGTAATTTACTTGGCATAATACTAAAGTTCTGGTCTTATTCTATCATCCAATGTGTATGTAATGTTGGCACATTTCCGTATTTATTTTATATTTCATGTCAAACTTAGACAAATCGTTGTCCGGACATCGCAAAGCGGCTAATTTAATCACCCATATTTCCAAAACCTAAGTCTTTACGGTAACTTGGTTGTTATAATACTAAAGTTCCTGTTCTATTCTATCACCCTATGTGTACCTAATGTTGGCACACTTCCGTATTTATTTTATATTTCATGTCAAACTTAGACAAATCGCTGACCGCACATCGCAAAGCGGCTAATTTAATCAACCATATTTCCAAAACCTAAGTTTTTACGGTAACTTCGGTGGTATAGACCTACAGTTCTTGTCCTATTCTATCATCTTATGTGTACGTAATGTTGGCACACTTCCGTATTTATTTTATATTTCATGTAAAACTTAGACAAATCGCTGACCGCAGATCGCAAAGCGGCTAGTTTAATCACCCATATTTTCAAAACCTAAGTTTTAACGGTAACTTGGTTGGTATAATACTAAAGTTCTGGTTCTATTATATCACCCTATGTGTACCTAATGTTGGCACACTTCCGTATTTATTTTATATTTCATGTCAAACTTAGACAAATCGCTGACCGCAGATCGCAAAGCGGCTAGAATAATCACCCATGTTTCCAAAACCTAAGTTTTTATGGTAACTTGGGTGGTAAAGTACAAAGGTTCTGGTCCTATTCTATCATCCTATGTGTACGTCATGTTGGCACATTTCCGTATTTATTTTATATTTCATGTCAAACTTTGACTAATCGTTGTCCGCACATCCCAAAGCGACTACTTTAATCACCCATATTTCCTAAACCTAAGTTTTTATGGTAACTTGGGTGGTAAAGTACAAAGGTTCTGGTCCTATTCTATCATCCTATGTGTACGTCATGTTGGCACATTTCCGTATTTATTTTATATTTCATGTCAAACTTTGACTAATCGTTGTCCGCACATCCCAAAGCGACTACTTTAATCACCCATATTTCCTAAACCTAAGTTTTTATGGTAACTTGGGTGGTAAAGTACAAAGGTTCTGGTCCTATTCTATCATCCTATGTGTACGTCATGTTGGCACACTTCCGTATTTATTTTATATTTCAAGTCAAACTTTGACAAATCGTTGTCCGTACATCGCAAAGCGGCTACTTTAACCACCCATATTTCCAAAACATAAGTTTTTATGGTAACTTGGTTGGTTTAATACTAAAGTTCTGGTTCTATTCTATAACCATATGTGTACCTAATGTTGGCACACTTCCGTATTTATTTTATATTTCATGTAAAACTTAGACAAATCGCTGACCGCACATCGCAAAGCGGCTAATTTAATCACCCATATTTCCAAACCTACGTTTTTAAGGTAACTTGGGTGGTATAGTACTAAAGTTCTGGTCCTCTTCTATCATCCTATGTGTACGTCATGTTGGAACACTTCCGTATTTATTTTATATTTCATGTAAACTTTGACAAATCGTTTTCCGCACATCGCAAAGCGGCTACTTTAACCACCCATATTTCCAAAACCTAAGTTTTTACGGTAACTTGGATGGTATAATACTAAAGTTATGGTTCTATTCTATCACCCTATGTGTACGTTATTTTACCACACTTCCGTATTTATTTTATATTTCATGTCAAACTTAGACAAATCGCTGACCGCACATCGCAAAGCGGCTAATTTAATCACCCATATTTCCAAAACCAAAGTTTTTACGATAACTTGCTTGGTATAATACTAAAGTTCTGGTTCTATTTAATCACCCTATGTTAACGTCATGAATCCAAAATTCCATATTTATTTTTATATTTCATGTCAAACTTAGACAAATCGTTGTCCGGACATCGCAAAGCGGCTAATTTAATCACCCATATTTCCAAAACCTAAGTTTTTACGGAACTTCGGTGGTATGATACTATATTTCTGGTCCTACTCTATCACCCTATGTGTACGTCATGTATCCACAATTCTGTATTTTTTTTATCTTTCATGTCAAACCTAGACAAATCGCTGACCGCAGATCGCAAAGCGGCTAGTTTAATAACCCATATTTCCAAAACCTAAGTTTTTACGGTAACTTGGTTGGTATAATACCAAAGTTCTGGTTCTATTCTATCACCCTATGTGTACCTAATGTTGGCACACTTCCGTATTTATTTTATATTTCATTCAAACTTAGACAAATCGCTGACCGCACATCGCAAAGCGGCTAATTTAATCAACCATATTTCCAAACCTAAGTTTTTACGGTAACTTGGGTGGTATAGTCCTACAGTTCTTGTCCTATTTTATCATCTTATGTGTACGTAATGTTGGCACAGTAGAATACCCGCCACCTTAGCCCCAACATGGGCTCTTTTGGGTAATAGATTTAACATGGGCTCTTATGGGGAACAGATTTAACATGGGCTCTTAAGGAGAGTATATTTAACATTGAGTCTTATGGAGTA